>MNCI01015527.1:226824-253382 GCA_015680685.1 Gnetum montanum
TGTGGAGCTCCAAAAGAGTGTCCTTTTATGGCTTGGTTGTCCGATGAATTTTCTTTTCTCATTAGAGGTTTGGATATTGAGTCCAATGTTTGGGGGTGATATCAAGATTGCTCCAAAAAAGAAGAAAAAGGAGAAGAGCAACAAACCTATGAAGAGTCATCATGAGGATGGGGAGAAGCTTTTGCCTCTCGAGAGGAAAATGAAGAACCTAATGGAGAAGAACAAAAAAGCTCATCCGAAAAAGAAAATGAGAAAAGTGCTCCAGTAGATCAAGGTGAGAGCTCCATCAAGCCAGAGAACAATAGAACCGCCTTCATCACATCAGAAATTTCCTATGAAATAGTTAGAGAGATGAGGATTCCCACTAGGGTAACCCTCACAATTCAGTTTCCATCTGAAGAAGAGTCCATGAAGGACTTGAAAATGTACAGTTTGTTATGTACAGTTTGATTTTTCCTAGGAATGAGGTTTTTGTCCCATCTCACCTTATGTTTGATGGAAATTTTTCTCAAAAAAGATTTCTATTTAGCTATAAAAATTCAATGAAAATTTTAGTATGTTTCAATGTTGAAATGAGGCTACATAAATTTCTTTAAGCTTTTAAGGGGACAGAAATGTTGACACATTTGGCCATTTCATGGAATAGCAAAAGTAGAGGCTGGAAAAAGGCAATATTTGAAAAAGATTCATAAATAATCAATTTGTTTTAAAATCATTAGAAAATATGAATAATGCTGGAATTGTATAGGATTTCAATTCCATCATACAAGATCAAAATGTAAGTTTTTATTGATCTACGGTGGTGCACATGGCAAGCTTCGCATGGAATTTAAATTCTGGAAAATCTTGAGGCTTTGGCAGTCAGATGGGAGTGTATGAAGTCTTGAATATTTGGGTTAAAGCCCATCAATACCTAGGACGTTTTTGTAATGGAAGGAGCAGAGTGAAATTAATTTCAAAAAACATATACATGTACTTTAACTATTAAAGATTTTCTCATGTTCGATACTGCAACTGCAACTGTTCACGTCACAATTGGTACCGGTTGCGAAATTTGGGTTTTACCAGCCTTCAAGCACAAAACCTCAGTCGTGGCCTGCACTTTTCTTTGCCACGTCCTACTCGCCAGCTACTTCCTCTTATGTTTCTCATGTTGTTGCTTTACCATTTTCGCCTATTCCTTGCCGTTGGAGACGTGCTGTTAAGAATCTTCTTGAGTTTTTGCGGATCGGCACATTGTTGTAAATCGGTGAAAATTGACCCCCTGCAAAAGCTTCCCGGAATACACTATTTTCCTACAGAAGCTTCGTTCACGTGAAAATTTGTATGAATAGATCAGAATTAGAGGATTGATGTCTGGAGAGAAAGTATTGGCCCCTCTGTGGCAATGTTAGATCCGTACCTGGCCTTGGTTTCAGCAAATAAAATGAACGCTTAGCTTGGATAGTATTGCAGAAGTTATTAGCCCCAGGCCAGAGCAAAGTTACAATGATTTTGTGTGAGCACGAACAGAGACAACGCAGGCAAAATCAGTAGCCAAATGTGAAGCCAATCTGTAGCAAAGAAAAACAAATGGGCATTGCCTACACATAGCAGTATCTTAATGGTAATCCTTTCAATGGTGGGCAATCTACAATCTCCTGAAGTGCCAAATGTTTTTTGAAATTGTAGACAGTTGAAGGCAATTGCTGTAAATTCCAGCAACTGCGTTTAAGCGGGTATCTCAGTTGCTAAAGGTTCCTTAGATTCGAGAAGCTGTTACAGACAGCCAACACAAGTCCTACCACTTTGTTGTAGCCCAACAACATGCTCAATAGTAATGTCCACCCAAAAAAATAGCGAAAATTCATGGCCTGCATTAAGCCCTAGCAATACCACCATTACCAATGAATCCGAAAGAACGTAACCGTGAACCATCACTGAGGATTTACAGGAAGATGTGGTAGCTACCAACGAACCGTGCTCAGAAGTAGTTCCAACTGCTATGGGAGGTGCAACTTGCATGACGAGTTCAACGAAGGTGTGGCCGCACGTTGCATAAGCTTGTTGAGCAAAATCGGTAGCTGGCCAAACAACAAAGCGCCTCCTCCATAAATATTTCTAAGGTTCTCACTTTAAGACATATTTTCATGTTTTAAAAATAATAATAATAATAATAAACTCATTGGTTGTTCCCCCAATCCATTTACGTTCTGTTACATCCATTGGTAAAGTTCTAAACATGGAGGTCTCTTCTTGTAAAAATGAAACATTTCTACGGCCTTGTGACTTAACTAGAGGTAAACATTAGATGCAAACGTTGTATACCCCTATGAATTCTTAAGGAAATTATAAGAAAAAAAAGAAAAAGGGAGAACTTGTTGAATATTTGTCAAATATCCTACACTTGTCAATTGTAGCTTATCGGTGGTTACAACCACCCAAGATTTTTTGTAACTTACCTAACTTGTTGGGCAAGTAATCTCCTAACTTGTTGGCCAAGTTACTTGGGAGAGAAGTTAGGTAAGATATTTTTGAAGATGTAACTACCTTTGAACCCTATAAAAAGGCTTCAGGGGTAAGAGGAAAGAGGGGGGACTTGGAAGAAGACATTGATACTACACTTTGGAAGGCTACTAACTAGCACTTGGGCTCTCACTTGGAGACACACTTTGAGTCTTTGGAGAAGAGCATTTGTAAAGAAGAAAGTGTGAAAGATTACTTGTAAGATGACTTGCTAAAGAAACGATTTCAGCCTCTTTTTCATAGTCCTATAAGTTATGCTTATTGTTTTTATTTTGTCTAAATTGTTTAGCTAGTGGTTTAGATAGTATCATCCTTGGCAAGTAATTTTGGGATTTTTAGATTGCTCTTATTGTTCTTTTTTCCCAATAGAAATTTCTGTTAAAATTTTGCCATAGAGACGCTTGTGTTTAAAAGCCTTAAGAGCATTTTAGTAGTAATTTTTATTATTGTGCAACGTATAATAACCGCTACTGGGATTGTTGTAAGAGAGCCTCTGCTTATAGTCATGCCATTGAACGATTCAATAGTCAAGAGGGTTCAGAAAATCTTTGGTATTTTGATGGGACCAAAATAGCTTCTTTTTATCTTTAAAGTGAATCTCCGTGGTATTTCAATCAGAAATTGTCAAGTATTTTGAAGGTTCTGTTGAATGAAATTGTTGACATCCATTATCTAGCCAAAATGGAGTCTCGTACGTGGTCGTTTATGCAGCAATTTTTTGGTAACATAGTAGGATTGTCTTGAAGAAATTGCTTATTTAAGCCTTAGAAGTTTGAACAATTCATAGATATTGAATTTGGGATAGCTTTATTGTGAAGTGTTTACTCGTGTCATTTTACCTTGTTTAAATATTTGAGGTCCATGCAAATCTGCTTTCTTTTCTATCTATTTCCATCGAATCTTGCTCTATTTCTAGTTTTCTTGTGAAACTATCTCTTTCTCTGGGGAAAATTAGAAGTAGATTCACAGAGTTTTGCTCAAATGTTTTTACAAAATTTTATTTGTTATAAGTAAGTATTATAAGGACCGCGTAGACTAGGCAATTAAACAAAATAGGAACTCTCAACAACTCACAGTACTTGGCAAAGTTGGTTGAATCTCTTTAAGATAAGTCATTTGTAGTTTACACACAACGCAATCGTTTCATATTTCACAACCGCACACCGCAACAACACACACACATACTCACATTAACTACTGAGTTTATTTGGAGGTATCTGGGCCTTGGTGTTGCCAAAGACCAACAGGCACCTAAATCCTGTTCGACGCTCGTTGGCGGTCACGTCCCAAACGGTCGCCAACACTTAGAATTGTATAAAAAAAAATAGGTTGTGTGGGCATGAAACCTCTTATAAGTGTCCCAAAAAAAAAAGCTACTTGTGCATGTAACCTCTTGTAATTGTACTAAAAACTCTAGGTTTTTTAGGCATGCAATATATCTAAATTTGTATAATATTCATTGGTCTCATTGTATGAAGAACCTATTAATATAAGTATAAGATACAAGAATTTGTATTATGAATAAGGTATTTCTAGAAATTGGAACCTATAAGGATTGTATTAAAAATATAGGTGGTTGATTCAACATGATACCTAGTTGGATTATTGTAAATGAAAAAGTAGTTTGTCAAACATGAGACCTATACAGATTATTGTAGAACAAAGAATCCTTTCTAAACATTAAATACATAATTATTATCTTAAACTATTAGAGATTTCTAGGTTTTTCAACCTATGAATATGAGTGTAATAAATGTTGTTTCTTTGGCATTGATCCTAGGCACGTATAGCAAATGTTTAATTTTCTAAATTACACTATTTGATAAATTACATGTTTTACTAATTCATTACTAATAGATCATTACTGAACATGTTAGATAATTATAGTCGAATATTATATCATTTTTAGATTATATCCTATATTCCTACATTATTAGAAATTTTTCAAGTGTGTTTAATGCTTTTGATGCATGATTGATACATTTATGTTTTTCACTTCACATAGATTCTTATAGGGTATAGATGGATCAACTGTCAAATGATATAAAGAAGAATTGTGACAAGTTATTTGAAAGAAAGTTTATGGTAAAGAAAGAATATATAAAGAAAGGATTCCTAGTGGCAAGGATAATTTATAGAACTCAAATAGATGATACTATGGTAGATTCAAGAAAACAAAATAAAATTGAGATTTTATGTAATAGATATGGAGTGACTTATTGTTCTCTTTTTCATCTATCTAATAATGAAATTGGTTTTTATATTAAATCAATTAATGTAGAATGAAAGGACTATTTTCTATTCTTTAAGGATATCCCATCAATGATAGTATAGAGCGAAAGTCATATATACGATATCTTAAATGCTCAATTCATTTCCCTTCCAAAGAGTAGTAGTTCCAATCCTGCTAAGGTAAATAGATAGAGATTCAATTTTTTTATCTCATAAATAGTAAACCAATGGATCCAATCTACAATGCATTTATAAATAAGATATACTACTAGAGTAGAAAAGAATAGTAGGAACAAGATCTATGACAAGCCATTCCCAAATGTCGTAAAAATACAAACGCTTAATTTATTACATTCACCATTTTCTAAGATATTATACCAAAAACATTCTAAATACTTAATTAATGAATTAACTGGAAAATAAATAATTGGCACTAAAGAATTAAGCAAGGAAAATGGAAAAAATTATATTAATGGAAGAGAGTACTGTAACACACTTTTTGGGTTGTCTTCCTATGCTACTTAAGCCTTAGAGGCAATCCAGCACTTCCACCATGGTTAGGATGTCCTGCCAAAGGATTGATTAGTCCATTTTTGTTCCACTTCACCTAGCTCCCATTACTTGCCTTTCCAAGCTCCGCAACTCCGTGCTTGGCACGACCTCTAACCCTAGCCTTAAATGGCATAGGTCAAACCCTTTCCCAAGGGATACATGAATAATCATAACTCCTCATAACAAGGTGCCCCTTCATTAGAAGGTTAATTACATTATTAACAATTTTTTCCACCCTTAACAAGTGATGGGACACGATATCGCATGGGCCGTGATATCGCATATGCGATATCGTGTCCACCGCGATATCGCGTCTTCCCCTGCGATATCGTGTACGTGATATCGCAGTCCACTGTAATGTCTATAAATAAGAAGTGACTCTCCCTTGTTGATCATCCTAGTTTAAATTGTAGCTAGACTCTCATAGTTTGATCCCTCCATAGTTAGATTATTTTCCCATGTCTACCCACAGTGTGGTGAATGTAATTGCACGGCATTCTTTATTCGAGTGTGATGTACTTGGACATGCACATGACCGAAAATAAAGATCGAGATTACTTCATCATTGCAACATTCACTTTGTTATTTATTTGTTTATTCAATTGTTATTTATTGCTTTCTCTCTCACCCTTAAACTCCTAGTAACGCGGAATGAGTACGACTTGATTATGAGCATTTAAGTGTGACTACTTGGTAACCCAGTGGCATACCTAGGATCTGTGCTTGGTAATCCTAGTGTTAGTCTTGCACGAAGTTCAAGATGTGTACGGATAATCAAGGAATCAGCTGCTCATCGCACTTAGGCTAGATTAGATTCTCTTACCCTTTCCCTCCTAGCTTAGCTTAGTTAAGATTACTTTTCATTACCTTCAGGAGTAGCATTAGAATTAGGAACACATCATACACCTCACTCTGTACTAAACCATATGTGACAAATATAATACTAGTCCAAGTGGAATACAATGAACTGCAACCTAAGGTTAACGATCTAGGTGCCACAACTAGTCTGTCTGTGGAGTTCAACCAGATCGCGTGTGAGAACACTCGTATTTGTATGGTTGAGTGTAGGGGTATCTCGCCACTCATCATTGGCACCGTTGCTAAGGATGGTGCTATTATCTAGATTAGTTATATCATACAAGGTCACTATAAAGGAATTAATGATATATCTTTTAAAAAAGAATTAATTATAAAAAGTCGAATACGAATTCACACACAGTTTCACAATCATGCCTCTCTTACAAGACTATAATAATGCCACACTTAGTTAGGAAATTCATTGGAGAACTGATGAATTATATGATAATAAAGATTGGAGTACACAATCTAAGGTGGGAGTTTCTTATAAACATGAACAAAAGCAACGTCATCCCAACACATGAAATCATAACTTACCCGATGACAATGAACCCCTACTTACCACTACAAGCCTAATGCAAATACAAGAGGTTGTTTGAATCTCACGTAGGCATCATAAAGAGAGCCATCTACCCAGGCTTGATTTAAACAACTTTCCTAGATTTTTAGGAGGCTATGACTTAGATCAGCATCAACATTTACAAGCCTTCTACGATGCCTGCACATGGAATAACATTGATAATAGGTGGCAAAAACTTAAGCTCTTCCTTATGACACTTGTTGACCAAGCAAAAATATGGTATAGATCGTTAAAACCAAATTCAATATGATGCTGGTCAACAATGGTAGAAGCCTTTAATGACAAATATCAAACCTACACAAAATTGTCAACCTTGAGGAAACAAATCCAAGGATGAAAACAAGCAAAACATGAACCCTTGGACATGGCCTTAGAAAGATATTATGCACTGTTAAACAACTGTCCAGGCCATGGGTTTTCCAAGGAAAGGCTAATGTACCATATCATTGATGGGCTATGTAATGAAACAAGAGATACCTTAGGAGTATATGCCCAAGGTCAACTATACAAACTACAAACCCATCAAATCCAAGAGCTTATTAAGTGGGTAGCAAAAGAAGAAGGAGAAATAGCTCGATGGGAGAGTGTTGAAAAACACCAACAGGACCAAAAAATCAACTCAACAAAGGTCCATGATCATAAAAAGGAGAAATAAACCAATCTCAAGGTGGAAACATCATCTTTGCCAATACAACCAACATTAGAAGAAGCTGAGGCAAAGATCAATACGATGTTGGAAGACATATCAAAAGTATGGAGAATTTATCAACAATATTGGAGATAGAGTTTTGACAACCCAAGAAGCAGGACAAAACATTAGACATTCAAAGAAAAAGAATGAAGGGAATAAGTGCTCAACTACCAATCATACATATGAATGCAACATATGCCTGTACGATCACCCCAAGGGCCAATGTCTAATATTGTTACATTTACAGTAGCATTGGGGAAGCACGTTACATCCAGAGTTCGTACAGAGATACTATGTTTGATCACAGTGGCAACAATCCCAGTCATGGGGGAGACCACCCTTAGACTAGAGGCACCCTTCATATTATCCGAATCCAAATGCTTATCAAGTTCATCATCCTATTTCTCCAACTGGACCAATGCACTTTATCTCACCACAATACTATTTTCCACAATATTATCAGCCCATAGCTCCAACACAACCACCAACTTGTGCATCTCATACTCCTCCTAACTTTCAACATTCTCATCCTTTCCCTCCTTCCATAGTGCCACCAACTATTCCTAAGGTTCCTGCACCACAAAAACAACCCATGAACACTACTTGTGCTAATGCTACTAACAGCAGTGAAAAGCCTCCTCAACATCAAAAGCATCATTTCTTTAAACATGGCCGTAAGAAGGGACAACACAATTTCGAGGCCACTGCATCTTCCAACCCAGCACAAGTTCCACACTGTGGTGCACCCTTACCTTCAAACCCAGTGCCTCATGTAACTTCATCAGGACCACCAACTAACACTCCAACAACCATATGGCCCAATGAACACAAACATGGAAGGCATCAACCCAATCCTTGCATACCATCTAACGGTCACAAATATCATAGTGGGTCAACTCGTTATCTGGGAACTACATCATATAAAATGCCCCACTATGCTTACTATAATCAAGTGTGTGAAACTCGATGGGGTAAGTATGATCAAGCCCCAAGATTTCCAAGATGCAAGGATCCCAGTCATCAATTATTAATCTATGCCATCCTCGACCGTTTAGCTATGAGGGATATCCCTCATTCTAATAATAAGCATGATTAATAACCACTTTTTATTTTCTTTAATTTTTTAATTTTTGTTTTCCAGTTTTTCATTTTTCAACTTTTTGTTTTATCTTTTTATCTTTTTGTGTTTTTGTCTTTGTAGGTTTTTGTAAGTAATCTCATCTATGAATAAAACACTCATGTGGATCATTGGTTGAGGTGTGTTCTATGTTATTAAGTCATGAGTGAGCAATTATTTTGACAGTGAGCCCATTACACCCACTCATCCATTCTACAAATAAAGAGGTTCTGTTCAAGGGTACAGTGATATTCTTGACATTCTTAAAACTTAAAATTAACTTTGTGTTCATTGTACCCAGAATGAAGAAGGATGGACCAAGAGGGAATGATTAGGGTGTGACATCAAGGGGACTTGCATATTCTCTTTGGTGACATCTATGGGAGTTATCCTGCAACGTGGTTGTACTAAGATCCTTGTAGATCTAATTAAAAATGGGAGTAAGAGTAATCAAAAGGGCACTCAAAAATCAAATGTTGTTCTACGGGGTTCCACTGAAAAGACATGCACCCATGCCTAAAGGTTGGCAGCTTCTCTGGATTCAATATTCAAAAAGAAAAAAAAAAGTGCCACAAAACAAAAATCACTCCTCCCTTGGACGAAATGCCAAGTGATCGTACGCCTTGTTGTTATGGTACTCTCATAGTTGTTAATCATGGGATGAAATAATGCGATGTCACTGATTAGAAGGATGGACTTGGTCCTGATCTTGGAACGATGGGTTAATGACATGTTGATCATGCTTTTCATGCAAGATTTACTATGCCCTAGGTCAGTTACCTTATGTCCCGATCTCTATGCTCCCTTCTATACTTCGTCTCATCTCACTATTCATGTAATTGTAGCTCGTGTCTCATGTAGCATAGAATCTTCATCTCATTTCAGTGATATTTACATGTGTGTGTTTTATGGAGTTAGTGTGGATTACATTTAACCCTTCTAGTGCCCATAGACACTTTAAGTGTGGTTACACAAGGGCATTATAGGTTGGAACCTGCTTTGGGAAGGATCCACTTTTGTAATCTTTTGTAATCTTCACTTATGACATAGCTCACACACACCATTTATTACCCTCAGCGTATTGTTCATGATATTCTTTCCCTTATTACTATCCCTCCGATTCAACATTTCTATGAATCATCACATAGCCTTTTTCTCTATCATCCAAGGTCCTTATTAATAAATTCCACACCATCATAATTTTTGTGCTTTCAAAACTAGTTGAATTACCCTGGAACCCTTTAACAATCATCCAGATGTCCTTAGTTTACATTATTTAATTTCAAAGAAATATTAAAAATTCAGTACATTCTCTAAGTTTCCTAACTTCGATAAAAATATATATACATGAGTCCCCTATGCTAATCAACATCATTTGCAACTATTCACGTGGGGGAGTTTTTCGATTTTTTCTCTACGACTTGCGATTGCACGCCCCTTACTTTCATATCCATAACTCGCTCGCTGATACTCCGATTTTCATTCCGTTTGAACCTACTTGAACCCGAAATGTTCAGCTTAGTCGTGGGGGAGGGGCACATGCTGAATAGTGCATATAGTGCATAATTTTTTTGAAATTCATCATCACCCAAAGGACATCTTTAAGGGTAATTAGTTGTAGAATTAAGAATAGCATGTGTCAAAACCAATTTCATCCCCTTAGCTATACCAAAAAATTGAATTGGGAAACCACCTAAGCAAAGAAGACTCAACATTATAATCTTTTGGGGACATGTTCTTCCAATAATTAACATCACACCGAAATAAAGTAAATCTATTAAGGCAAGCAATAAGGTATAACTTAACTTTGGTAACAACCTTACTAACAATTGGTCCTGTGTGATTTCAGATGGCCCCGAAACGTGGACAACAGGAGGTCCTACTTAAGGTGTGATCGAATGATCTCAGAGAGGTGGAAGACAAGATCCTACTGAACAACATGCAGAAGTAGGAGATACCCTCTCTAAAAGTGGTGCCTGGTACTTAGGGGAAATGTACCAATTTTTGCACAATTAAGAAGAAGGCACCATGGTTAACATTTGTGGTGTGACCATTGATTTCTCTGTTCAAGCCATGTTTGAAGTATTAAACCCTCTGAATACAGGGCCAAAGGTTGCTCAAATCTAGCTGGACACTTTCAGAATTGAGCAACTTAATAAATTGTTGACAGAGAATAAAAGGGTGGCAGAAGAAAAAGAGAAGGCTGACTAGGCTACCTCTATGGCACAAGCACAAACTTACATGCATGCCAAGGCACTCATGGCCTTACAAGAGGAGAAACTCTAGGCCATACTTCGATGCCATCAAATTCTAAGACCTAGAGCACAAGAAAAGGGAAAGACACCAATGGAGGAGCCACCACCACCAGGAACTACATGAGTTCCAAATTTTTGTAGTTGTAGCATTTTTCTGTGTTGTGTCTTCCCACACTATGGTATTGTCCCATTTCTTTTTCCATCAATAATCCCATACCTATCCACCATGTAATCACTGTAACTTGAGGATGAGTTTTTATTCAGTCGTGGGGGTATGATGGAACGCGATATCGCATGGTCCGTGATATCACATACACGATATCACGTCCGCCACGATATCGCACATGTATGCGATATCGTAGTCCACCGTAATGTCTATAAATAAGAAGCAGCTCTCCCTTATTGATCATCCTATTTTAGATTATAGCTAGACTCTTGTAGTTTGATCCCTCTAGAGTTGGATTATTTTCCCATGTCTACCCACAGTGTGGTGAATGTAATTGTATGGCATTCTTTATTCGAGTGTGATGTACTTGGACACGTACATGACCAAAAATAAAGATCGAGATTACGTCATCATTGCAGCATTCACTTTGTTATTTATTTGTTTATTCAATTGTTATTTACTACTCTCTCTCACCCTTAAACTCCTAGTAACACAGAATGAGTACGACTTGACTACGAGAATTTAAGTGTGACTACTTGGTAACCCAGTGGCGTACCTAGGATCTACACTTGGTAATCCCAGTGGTAGTCATGCATGAAGTCCAAGNTAGCTTAGCTTAGTTAAGATTACTTTTCATTGCCTTCAAGAGTAGCATTAGAATTAGGAACACATCATACACCTCACTCTGGACTAAACCATACGTGACAAATATAATACTAGTCCAGGTGGAAAGATAGCAAACTGCGACCTAAGGTTAACGATCTAGGTGCCACAAATAGTCTATCTGTGGAGTTCGACCGGATCGCACGTGACAACGCTCGTATTCGTATGGTTGAGTGTAGGGGTATCTCTCCACTCATCAACAAGGGATAGGACACTACAATCTAACCCCCCTTATGAATCTAGCTCATCCTCAAGTACTTCCTCTATGTCTAGCTACTTAGCTACTACTTCATCATTATGCTCCTTAGCTTCAATTCCCTTATTTTCCTCATTATCATCTATACAAATGAAAGATCAAAAATCATAAACATAATTTATTACATCCAAAAAAAATACAATTTATCATTCAATATCATGATGTTCAAGAAGTTGAGGATAAGTATTTAAAATAAAATCCCTATTTTTCCAAGTCTGTAGATCACAATTTGACCATTGAACAAGTACTTCATTGATATTTTTATTTCATAATTTCCTAGTTCATTAGTCCTTAATAGCAATGGGTTTAACTTCAAAGCTAGCATTGGATCGTAATGATAAAGTATTCCAATCTAACACATATGGTACATCATTTTCATGAAATTTATTTAGCAAACGTACGTGAAAAACTGGATGAGTTTTTAAGGTTTTTAGAATATTCAACCAATATTCTATTTCACCAATTCTTTCAAAAATTTCAAAAGATCCACAAAATCTAGGTGCCAATTTAGTGTATTTTCCTAGTTTAAGAGAGCTTCTAGTAGGTTTTACTCTCAATAATACTTGATCACCTACAGGGAATTCTTTTGTAAGTCGATGTTGATCTACATATCCTTTATATTTATCTTGGGCAACTTGCAAATTTTTTTTAACCCTTGTGATAATGTTTTCCATTATTTTCATTTCTTCTTCCTTCCATTTCATTTTTAAGGTTGGATCTACCGAAGTTAATGGTGTACGACAATTTCATCCATATACTACTTTGAATGGTGTTCGATGTATAGAACCTTGATAATTTTTATTCTAGGAAAATTTTGCTAGATGCAAATAATTCTCCCATGTTTTTGGTCTACTCCCAACATAGCTTCATAGGATATCTTCTAATATTCTATTTACATGTTTAGCTTGTCCATCAATCTTAGGATGATAATTTGTGCTAAATTTTAACTGGGTTCCAACCTCTTTGAAGAAATTTCTCCAAAATTCATATATGAACTTGGGATCTTTGTCTAAAGTGATAGATTTTGGACAACCATGCAATCAAAATAGTTCACATACAATTTTTTGGACTACTTCTTCTACTATGTTTGTAGATTTCAAGGCTATAAAATGTGTCATCTTTCATAGATGATTAACTACTACGAAAATTGAGTCATTTCTGTTTTTGGTTATTGGCAATCCCACAATGAAATCCATAGTGATATCTTCCCATTTCCAGATTGGAACTTTCAAAGGTTGTAATAATCCACTAGCTTTCCTCTATTCAACTTTTATTCTTTGACATGTTGGACAATTTTTAATGTATGAGGACACATCATTCTTCATTCCAGGTCAAAATTAAGATTTTTGAATTATCATATAGGTCTTAATATAACCTGGGTCTCCTGCATATGGTACTTCATGTGCTTCACACAACAACCTTAGTCTCCAATTTCCTTCTGGTATGCATACTCTTTGTCCTTTCATCAATAAACCATTAGAAGTAAGTTGATATTGAAGCTCATAGGAAATATTGGTTAAAATCTTTTTAAAGTAATGATCTTCTTTTATTTGATCCTTAATTTTTTCTTCCATGGGGTCATTACAACACTTATCATTAAATTCCACATTCGACTAAGGGCATCAGCTACTACATTTTTCTTGCTGGGTATATATTTGATTTCAAAATCATATTCTACCAATAATTCTATCCATTACCTTTGACAACTATTCAAAATAGGTTGCCTTTGCAAATAGTCTAGACTTTTATGATCTATTTTTAGTACAAACCTTTTTCCACAAGGATAATGTCTCCAAACTTTCAAAGCATGAACAATTGCTAGTAATTCTAAATCATTGGTTGAGTAATTTACCTCAACTCCTCGAAATTTACGAGATTCATAACATACCACTTTATATTCTTATGAAAGAACTACACCAATTCCTATTCCACAGGCATCCATGAATACTTCAAATGGTAATTCTTCATCTGGAATTCTCAAAATAGGTGTTGTAATTTGAGAAAAGATTCCCTGCATTTTTCATCAAATTTGCACACCTTTCTCTTGGAAAAGGACAGTCATTGGGGCTACCAAGGTAAAATAATGTTTAATGAAACATCAATAAAAACTAGGTAGACCTAAGAAACTGTGAACTTTTGTAACATCTTTTAATTCAAACCAATCCCGAATCGCACTAATTTTTGCTAGATCTACTTGCAATCCTTTCCTGGAAACTATATGTCCTAAGTATGAAAATTATTCCTTAAAGAGTTCACATTTACTCAATTTAGCTTTTAATTAATGTTCTTTAAGAATTTCCATTGTAATTTTTAAATGTTTGATATGTCCTTTTCTTGTATTAGAATAAACAAGTATATCATCCATAAATAATATAAAAAATTGATTAAGATATTCACCAAAAATATTATTCATTAATGCCATGAATATTGTAGGTGCATTAGTTAATCCAAACATCATCACAACAAATTCATATAATCCATATCTAGTTTTAAAAGTAGTTTTCTCAATATCTTTCTCCTTAATCCTTATTTGGTGATAACCTGATTTTCAATCAATCTTTGAGAAATAACATGCACCCATAAGTTAATCAAATAAATCATTGATTCTAAGGATAAGTATTTTTAATCATCACTTTATTCAATGCTCTATAATCGATGCATAATCTTAGTGTACCATCTTTCTTTTTAACAAATAAAATGGGTGCACCCCAAGGTGATACTAAATCTTTATATTCCTTGAGTTCATTTGGGATCTCAGTACCTAAAGATCTCTAAGGTTGGGTTACTTTAACAACCAACATTGTAGTACCTTTTTTTGACTAATCTTTTAGCTTGATTAATAGTTATCATATAAATTTTCTTTGTGATTCCTACCCCCCTTAGTACCTTGACTCTGTTAGTGGTTGAGGCTTTTAAAATAGGAGTTCCAAAGTGGGCAGTAACATCAAATTTTTGCAGGAAATACATTCCTAAAATTGCATCAATATCACCTAGTTCAAATTCAAAAAATTCATCAATGAAAGGCATGTTTTGTAAGGTAAAGTTAATTTTTCCATACTTGATATGTTTGCTCACAGTTGTTCCATCTACTAATTCTATCTTAACAATTTTCCTGAAAGGTAAACTTAATTTCAATAAATTAATTAACTTTGGTGAAATAAAGTTCTCATTGGCACTACTATCAATCAAAAATTTAATTGGTTTACCTTCAATTAAACCTTCAAAAATTAGTAAAGCAAATTGAAATTTATGCAAACCTAATTTAGTTGATGCAAATATATTTTTCATTGTTGTGGTAGTGGTTGAAATTTTTCCTTTGCTCATGTTTGGGTTGGGTTTTTTATTTCTAATTTGGTTGGTCCTTTGTATTTTTGCTTGAAATTTTAGACAGTCTCATTTGAAATGATCTTCACCACAAATAAAACATCCATATGTTGATCGAGCTTTTTTGGTTGGTGACTCTTCTACCATTGCTTGTGGAAAAGTAGTTTGTCGAAGAGTTGTTTGTTGAATGGTAACTCATATCTAATTTGATTACTCATAATCCTTAGCAATTCTATATGCTTTATCAATGGCTTGAGAATTATGGGCTCATGTTTGGAGATATCGTTGAGCATGTAGTCCTCCAATGAATTTTGAAGCTAATTCTCCCTCATCCTAATGACTTACATACCAAGAAGATCATAGAATTCCTTATAGTAATCATCTATGGATCATCTTCCCAACCTTAAGGAATCAAATCTCATTTTGTGCTCTTTAAGAAAAGAATTGGAAATGAATTTTTGTTTAAAATCTCAATAAAAATTAAGCTAATTTGTAATCAAATCTTAAGATCGTAGTCCATTCCACCATGTTGTTGCAAGTCCTCTTAAATACAAAGAGATAAGTTCTAAACATTCATGGCTTGACAACTTCAATGTATTAAAGAAATTTTTCATTGTATCAAGTCAATCCTTTGCCTTAGCACTAGATCTAAGGGCTCCATCATAATGATCTAATTTTATTTTCTTAGCATGAACTTATGTCAACGATTCTCTAGGTGCATTAAGCCAATTCCCATATCCCTCACCTTTGATTTTAATTCTACGGCCTACAAGAGGAATTTTGGTATTCTATCCACTAGTAGGTAGAGGCTATGTTTGATGTGGATCTTTAGAAGGAAGTTGATCATGGTCTTGAGGTTATTCCCTAGGTAGAATGTGGGTAGGGTTTGAAGGCAAAATGAGATAGTTGGTTAATTGTTTGATGGAGTCTACAAAGGAATCTATCTTTCCTTGCACATTTGACCATTTCTCTTCTGAACTCTGGGATAATTTCCTAATTTTCTCAAACATATTTTGTATCCCTATCCTAAACCCTTGGTTTGAGTGACAAAGTTCTTCTTGAACACCCCTAATCTCATTAATTTGATCTTCAAGGGCATTCATATAGTCATTGACTTGGGCTTCTATTTCTCTCTAGTTTATTCTTTGGGTTTTGGACATCAGTAGGTTGAAGAAATTAGGTATGTTGATAATCCTCAACCTCTATGGCCCTTGTTATGGGATTTGAAATCATTTGGTTAGTTGTGGAAGAAGTTGAAATTGTTATGGATTTCTCACTGAATACTGAATCCTAATTGTTTTTATCACCTAAAATAATGAATTAAATGCTAATTTTCTATAGTTTGAAAGCTAAATATAACCATTCTATTGAGTCTGGAAGGTTCAAATCTATTGGAATTCATTTTTTTTTTGTTGACAATGAACTCTAGATTCAAAAGCTATAGTCATTTTAGGTTTTCTCAACCCTCACATTTTTTGAGACTTTCCAAGACGTCACCCATCCTAGTTCTACTCTAGGACGTGCATGCTTAATGACAAAATTTTTATTTCTATTACTACTACCAATTTTAATTTTGTAAATAATTGAGCACATATTCTATTTAAACTAACACTGATGGGCACAAAAAAAATTTCAAAAATTTCTATTAGGAATTTCAAAAGTTTTGTCAATTTTCAGAAAAAAATTTATTTTTTTGTCAATTAACAGATGACCCATTCCAGGGTCCATGCGGTGGCCAAAAGGAGATGATGGGCAATGTAGGAGGTAGTAATGGACAACACAGAATGTGGTCATGTCTAGCACAAGAGACGATGATGGGCAACGCAAAAGGCAGTGATAAACAGGGCGAGAGGTAGTGATGGGTGGCGCAAGAAGCAATGATGGGTAGTGGAGAGAAGGTGGTGATGGTGGTGGAGAGAAGGCAGTGATAGTGTCCGTGGTTGCAGGAAAGGTGCAATTGTAGGTAATGGCAATGCTGCACAATGCAGGGTGGCAAGGTCATACAGTGCAGGGTGGTAGGCTATGCAATGACAGTAGGAGCACAAGAGATAGTAGCAATGGGGGACAGCAGTGGCACGAGCGATGCAGTGGGGCATGTAGGCAGTGATGAAAGAAACAGTGCAAAATTTATGGTGGCATGGGCATAATTTCTTCTGCCCCTATTTGGGGTTGGTCCTAAGGGCTAGACTTACTGGTCGTGGCCTTGTAGCTGGCTATGGCTTGGCTACAACCTTGCCATAGCTAGTTATGGCCTCACTGCGACCTAGCTACAAGCACTAGCATTTTTTTTAATATTTATATATATATATATATTTAATGATTGGGATTTGGGTTTGAACCAAAGAGCCCTTTTTTAATAATAAATTTTTTATATTAAAAAAACATTTTTGATTACTAAATTTTTTAATATAAATAATATATTTTTTAATTTTAAACTACACGTAAACCAAGAATGACCGTATATCCAAACCATAAGTTGGATTTTGATGAAATTGGTACCATTGGAATTGTCTCGGAGAGTACATCAAGTTAAATTTGGATAATTTGACTTTAGTGAACCTAAAAATTACAAAATCCAAAAAAATGTGAATGTTAACTTTTAAAACAAAAAGTAAATGTTAGCTTTTTCTTAAAAAAAAAAAAGTATACGTTAGCTTTTATTAAATCTTTGGTTATCTTAAGTAATACTTTCTCTTGGCTTTTTTCTATGATTTCTATAATTGAATTATAAATATGAGAAGTAGGATGATTTACTCATCACAGCTTAATACTAGTAAAAGATTTTCAATAGATAAGCTTGAAAATTTTCTATTATAAAGAATTTATAACTCCCAAACATCAAACTTCACCTCAAGCCCCTTTAGGTAGCCACTCTTTATTGCCTAATATTTTTTACACCAAAATAATGTCTTTACTACTTTTGATCAAGTTCGTAGCTTACTTGGGAAGGAGGGTTTTAAGTACCTTACCATTTTTAGGTTGGTTGATTTATTGGTTTTTTCAATTTTTAAACTTTCCCAATGCACATTATTTTTTCGAAGTGGTTTAAGTAGTATGATAATAAGAAAATTTTTGTTTTTTAATTAGTTTTTGGAGCAATAACAATCCTTCCTCTTGATATTAAAGTGATCTTAGGTTTTCATCTAGGAGAAGATCCTTTAATTTCTTCAACTCATTCTTAATAATATAAATCTTTTTGTAAGAAGGAATTATCCAATTATGTTATTGATTCTACAAAAATTAATTTTTTCGTAAAGATTTCATTAACAATGCTCATTTTGACTTACGTCTATTCATCAATAACAAGGTTCTATGGTATAGATAGTAATCCAATGTTAGTTCTTATTCTATTTTCATACTTCATGGTGTCATAACTAGTAGTGTTAATAATTGGTCATTGTCTTGTTTCTTGGCCTAGTATACTACTATGACTGAAAATATTGTTGCCTAAAAAAATCCTTCCAAATCTTATATCCTATGTTGTATACCCTTGATCATGTGTATGATCCTAAGTTATGATCTTCCCAAGAAACATTTTACTTGTTACAATCCTTGATTATGCCCTAAATTTCTTAAAGATGAAAGGGTTATAAGGAGTAAGATTATGGGTGCCAAGAAAGCTCAACTGGCCTTATAGCAAGCTTGGAGTCAGGAGGAAATCAGTGAGGTATTTTCATGAGTTTTATGTCTTATCTCTATATTTTTTTTCTATTTTTTAGAGGAAATATACTAGGCAAAGTTCTGGTAGTCCAATAGTTCTAAGACAACAAACCCAACAACAGGCTCCACAAAAATCCTAACAAACTCAACAGAGTTCAAGACAAGATAAAGGAAAAAAACTAGAGGTATTTTTTCGTTATTTAAAGATTTAAATACTTTCCTCTTTTTCTTTGTATAATGTTGAGTTTTATATATGTATGTATGTATGTATTTGTTACAAAGGTCTATGGAGTGACAATACTTTGCCTGGGAGATGGATAGAGTTGATGCAGGTACTACTTCTACACAAACTCCCATTCTACCATCTAGATTACTAGTTGTACTTTATTTTTTTGCAACACCTAGAAAACATTCTCTTTCACAGGCAACACCATCATTATATTCTAAGTCTGTTCCAGTGACTTCTTCTTTCTCAATCTCAAAATCTTCTTATATGATGAGAAAGATAGTGGCAGCTGCTACAGAAGAACTTGTACTTCTTTGATGAATTAGCCAAAAAATCTCAAATAATAAACCCTATTCTATTAGTGAGGGTGTCTACCATCTATGGGAATCTCAATCATGCAACTTCAAGGTGGATTATGATTTATTACAACCTAGAATTCCATCATATTTTCATCCAATTCCTAAGGATGCTCCATATGTCATAAAAGATCTAGAGAAACTCTTAGGAGAATTTAAAAGTGCAACATGTTTTGCTCACCATCTAGTAGATCATGAATGGTTTCTTCAAATTAATAATGATCAATTTCAAGTTGATGGGATGTGATCACGATATCGCATCCCTCGCNTTTATTAGGAATTAAATCTTTCTCAACCCTTCTCTCCTAGTTAAGTGCCTTAGTACGACCGCTTCAAGCACGTGCGTTACGCGTGGTGATCCCAGCAACGACTAGCATTTGGTAACCACAGTTGCATTAGTTCCGGGTGTGAATGGTAAGTGGGAATGGATGCTGACGCTAGGTTAATTCAAACTTAGTTAGTTAGTTAAGGTTAGTAATTAGTCTCTTCAACCCTTCACCTCAATAGCATAGGAGATAAAATGAAAAAGCTATAAAAATCATATACCTCAGACTTACTTAACCATACACCATGACAAATACAAGTCTGGGAAGACAATGAATAATTAACCTTAAGTGTTCTATGAGGCATGTAGGCACTTAGTCTACAGAGTTTGATTAGATAGCACATGTTACGCTCGTATTCGTATGGTTGAGTGTAGGGGTACCTCGCCACTCATCATTGGCACCATTGTCGAGGACTAAGTGTTTGTGCGCGAAGTAGAACATAAGAGATCATTCACATCGTTGGGAGCTTAAATGAACCTTAGGGTTAATTAAATGAAAAATTTTATAATGGATAAATAGCACACCCAATTAAAGTAAGATGTCTTCTTGTCACAAGAGCATTACACCACCTAGGGACAATACTAGAGACAGTCGGCAATCTAAAACGCATAACCTAAATCAGCCAGTTCCTCAACAATATAGGGTGGAATATACTCATCCCAATGAGTATATTCCCAATTTTACTTTTATCCTCCATCAAGATGAACAGATGGGCTGGAGAGACTTGCAAGGTAACATTGTATTACCTCCAGATTGTGTAGTCCCCAACATGCTCCTCCGTGCTTCGGCAAAAATCGGCATGACTCACTCTATGTTGAATACGTTGTGGAAGATTTTGACATGTGGGATTACCATTCCACAGCTTTACAATGTATGAGGGACTCAAGGTAGGAGAGCCAACATACACTGTTGAAGGGCAAAGAGGTCCTACACGTCCTAAGTGAAATCAGAGATGGTGAACCACTCATAACGGGTTCTCTATTGAAAGATGTTCACCCTCCTAACAATAGTGAGGAGGTGGGATATCAGAACCTATGATCCACAATACACAACCCTGGTTCTGATCCCCATGAACACCAACTATTCACTGAGGAAACAACAACACATGACAAGGACGGGCACTCAGATCATCATCATGATCGGGGCCGAAGCCACAGAAGAGAATGTAGGAAACATCGTCATGGCGATGGTTCTCCTTCTTCTTTCCCTTCTTCACATCATTCATCCTCTCCTTCCACATCTGGGCATAGCCATCATGAGCATAACAGTGAGGATAGAGATAGAAAAAATGAGAGGCCTAGACAAGAGAGTCAACAGAGAGGACAAGGGCATGAATGAAGGGAAAGTAGGGAACAACGTAGAAATCATAGACATTATGAAAGAGAAAATCATGACGAACCCCTACTTGCCACCCAAAGTATGCTCGATATAACGGAGGCAGTGAGAATACCAACACGTCATTTAAAAGATAGTCGAATCAAGCATTTATACATGAACAATATCCCATGCTTTGAAGGGGGATACAATGCTGATCCACAACATCATTTATAGGCATTCCACAATGCCTGTGCCTTGCAAAACATAGAGAATGAGTGGTAGAAACTAAAGTTGTTTTCCAGGACACTCATCAAGGAAGCAAAGAGTTGGTACTAGTCCTTAGAACTGGAACCATCAGGAGGTGGATTATGATGTTAGAACTCTTCAATGATAAATATCAAACGTACTCCCGAGTGTCTAATTTGTGTAAGCATATCCAAGGATGGAAGCAAGGTACTTATGAACCCTTGGATGCTGCCATGGGCCGCTACTATGCATTGTTACATCATTGCCCGGGCCATGGATACACATAGCGGGATCAACTCTGCCACATCGTAGATGGGCTAAGGTATGAAACTAGGAGAACCCTTGGGACTTATGCCCAAGGGAGGTTATCAGAACTTAGATCCCATGAGATTCATCGCTTGTTGGAACAAGTAGTCAAAGAAGAAGGGGAGCTACAAAAATGAGAAAGTGTAGAAGAATATAACTGTGATCCCTCTCTTCGAAAGAAGGGAGTGAGATTTTGTGATGAAGAGGATGAGTCACCACTCAAAGAGTTGGTGAATCAAAAAACCTTTCCACTTCAAAAGCTAACAATAGAAGTATCGGCTAAGGTAGATGAAGTATGGAGCCCCTTAGACAGTAAAATTAAAACTGTCCTGAAAATTGTACAGGAGTCTAAGGAGGAACAAAGTAGTGATAAGAACAAGGCAAAGCGAAGAAATTTAGGCCCTGCATGTGACAAGGATAAGGGATACATAACTATCTCTAATGAGGTTGTGGATTCAAACACAGACGATGACGGTGGATGTGAGATCTGCCACTATGACCATCCTAAGGGATGTTGTCCAATCATCTCACATCTACAAGAGTCTGGGGTGTATGCACTCAACCCGAGACTCAAAAAATGGTAGACACCTCGAAGGTTACCTTATCCTCAAGGTAATCCAAGATAGTTCCACCAATCGTTAACGTACTATCCAAGTGGAACTCCACAACAACCCATCGAACAACATCAGCAGTGGAAATACCCACAGTCATGGGGGATGCCACCACCAAAACAACAGTACCCTTACCAGTAGCCAAACCCATATGGATACTACGTGTAGCAGCCGATTTCTCCAAGTAACTCCATGGGTCACACAACTTCCCAAAGTTACTACCAAGTTCAGGAGTACTTTAGAAGGACTCCTTCTCCTCCGAGAGATGCTCCATACCCATACCATCCTCCAAATCCATTCGCACCTCTTCCTCCAGTAGTTTCCATAACACCTCCTACTCCAACAATGCAAGGGAAACTCCCCACTCAACCGCAGCCATGAAATGCTACGAGAACTGTAAACATTCAACCTGCTGCAAGTTTTGACAACCGTAAAAAGAGAAGACCTTTCTTCAGAACCAAAAGCCTAGACAAGCTCTCACAACAACAAGTAGTTAAGTCTGTGATCACTCCTCCAACATACAAGGCTTCAGAGCACCCTTCAGTCCAACAACAGAGCCTAACGTGTACGGTTATGTTAACACATACCATAACCGACTAGATCAAGGTAGGCCACCTTCCCAGGAAACTCTCTAATCCTGGAAGCTCCTTAATCTATATACAAATCACTGGAAATGAACCACATAAGGCTCTTCTTAACTCAGGTTCCAGATTCAACCTAATCTCACGAGAAATGTATCAAGCCTAGAACCTACACCAACTTAAGAAGAGCAACATTCAACTAGAGTTAGCTGACCAGTCCATCACCATTCCCTTGGGATTGGTGGAGGACATAGTTACCACTATGTGTGGGTGGTCATACCCAGCTAACTTCCTAGTGATAGAAGTCAACAATGACAACGGAGGCTTCCCAATTATAATGGGAATGCCATTGCTAAGTATAATAGATGCATACCTAGGAATCTGTGATCTTTCCTTGTAGATATCTAAGGTAAATATTTATGGAAAGATCAAGAATAAGAAAGTTCCATGCATCACATACAGTGATTCATCGAGTGATGATATGGAGGAATGCACAACATCTTCTCCATGCAACAGGTGTGCCCAAGAAACACAAATACAAAGGGGCCTGTGTGTAGCAACCACACAAGTAGTAGACGCCCCATGGTTTATAGCTACTAGAAAGAGCAAACCAACATGCATGGAACAAGCTGAGGGAACAACTCATGCCAACAATGAAGGCATAGATACCTTGGAATATGAGCGTCGCAAACTTCCAACCCTTAATCTAAGAAAATCAATAGGGAGAAGTACGGCACTTTTAAGAAATTCCAATAGGCGTTCATTATTTCGGATCTCTCCCTTTCCATTCAGTCATGGGGGAGACGGCCACCTATGCTGATCATTGGAGGCCCTTAGTTCTTTTTAGTTTTTGTTTTACATGTTTTTGTCTTACACATTTTTGTTTTACAAATTTCTTTAACTTTTCTTGTTTTTTTTAACAACATCGTTATAATTTTTCATTTTTTTTGTGTGTGTGCGTGTGTGATCCACCTTGTAATTTTGTCATTCAATAAGTGTTCTTCATAATGGTATGAACTATTTTTCATTGATTACTAATGTTTGGTTTTTACCTTTAAGTTATGATGTTGATACTAAGGTATGTTTCTTTTGATATATCAAGCAATGAGTCCACTTCATCCATCCATCCACAAGTTCTATGGTCTCTCTCAGCTTGGAAATGTACAGTCTCTTTCTAAATAAGAACTTTAACAAATCGGTGACTAGGTACTTCTCAAACTAAAGAAGGACTCAAGGATTGAAAAGGGTGTGACTTCAAGGGAACTTGATGCATTTGTGTTTGCCATTCTCTTGGGTGCTTGAATGTTTTCTTCTTAATTTTTCTTACTGCTTCGACATTACCCAATTATCGGGAAGCTGAGTCAATAAAAATAAGAAGTCTTTGCATGGTGTGGTTCTCATGCATAAAAACACAAAACAAAAAAGAAGGAAGAAAGTGAGAATTCAAAGAAAACCCCTTAGAAAAAATAATCCTTTGGGCTACAAGCACTGGTTATGGAACTAAAAATGTTCCCTCTAACTAAGGCCCTTCTCACTTCTCATTCTCTCCTCATTCATTTCGTCGGAATGGTGGTGGCTGTTAGGGGAGCACTCTTGTTACTTCAAGTGGATGGATTGGCCGAATGCATTAATGCAAAGTCACTGGAAGTGGTTTTTTTGAGGCCATACTTGGAATGAGATTTTCTAAGTCACATTAATCATGAAACACACAAGGGGCTGTACACCACCTTGTTCTTGGGATTCCATTCCATTCTCTTCTCTCCATCCTTCTCCTCATTATTCACCTCATTGCCAGTTGTATCATCAGTGTATATTTTAGTTGATGCATTATTTTCTTTTTGATAAATTCTTGTGGTTAAGACTTTAAATTTTGTTCAAAATGACATTTCCAGAGCCTACAGACTCTTTGAATATGGGTTTGTCAGGGCATTAAGGGCATGAGCCTGCTTTGGGGAGGATCCACTGACATTCCTCTTTGGTGCATCAGTTAAATTCTTTCCCCTAACATTTTTGGAATCCATTTCATTTTTTTCATTTCCATCTTGACATCCATTTCATCGATGTCATAGTTGTTCCTTTTTACCTATCTTTCTTATTCCTTTTCTTTCTCCATCCTATCGCTACCGGAGGTTCGCGATTAGTCATGGGGGTATGGGGCCTGATTTTTTTAATTTTCTCCTAGCCCTAATTTTTTTGATTTTTTCCAAACCCCTACACCTTTGGTAGTCACCATTAATACATCTCCAAATCTGCAATCAGCCATACCACAACCCAGCCAATTGGATCTTTCACCGAAGCAAGGTATCAACTACATTGAAATTCATTTACCCTTGCTAATATAAGATTGTGTTGTGTGTGCAAATGGTAATTGTACACCAACGGATTGGATCTAGAGGGAACACTTGGAATGGAGTGATGCTGAAACATATATGTAAGGAGTAAGATTGATGGTGCACTTATGGATGGACAATGAAAGGCGCAATCTTAGTGTTGGCAGCAGCAAAACTTCTTTCTCTCTCTCTTTCTCAACTTCCAAATGAGGCCTGATGTCAATGTAATAAAGTGTTCACCCTTGTTTTCATGAACACAAGTTTTGTTATGTCTTGTAATGATGATCCATTCACATGTCATCCCATTAGTTCCATTTGAGTCAATAATCCCATACCTTCCTGATATTATTGTAAGGAACTTGAGGATGAGTTGTCATTTAGACATGGGGGTATGATGGGATGCAATATCACATGGGCCACGATATCGCGTACCTGATATCGTATCCCTTGAGATATCGCGTACACGATATCACGTCGTCCCCTGCAATATCGCGTATGCGATATCGCAGTGCGCCGTCATATCTATAAATAAGAGGCAGCTCTCCCTTGTTTCTCATCCTAGGCTTAGACTATAGTGAAACTCTAGCAATTTGATCCCTCCAGAGATAGAATATTTTCCATGTGCCCACAATAGGAACTCCAAAGTGANAGGTAACCATGGTTGCATTGGTTCTAGGTGTGAACGGTAAGTGGGAATGGATGTTGACACTAGGTTAATTCAGACTTAGTTAGTTAGTTAAGGTTAGTAATTAGTCTCTTCAACCCTTCACCTCAATAGCATAGGAGATAAAACGAAAAAGCTATAAAAATCATATACCTCAGACTTACATAACAATACACTGTGAAAAATACAAGTAAGTCTGGGAAGACATCGAATAATTAACCTTATGTATTCCATGAGGCATGTAGGCACTTAGTCTGTGGAGTTTGACCGGATCACGCATGTTACACTCGTATTCGTATGGTTGAGTGTAGGGGTACCTTGCCACTCATCACAAGTGATACTTTTCTTTTTTTCTTTTTTGTATTTGTTTGTTGATTTACTCATAACTCATAATTTAAATCTTCTTTCTGTAGAGGAAGAAGAAACGATGGTAAAAAGACATGGATGATCGATTAATATAGATGGATATGTTGCAAACCCAACTTAAAAGCAATGAGAAATTAGTAGCTACAACAAGACGTGCGACTGAATATATCAAACAATTGTATGATGGACTAGCAAGGCAGATGCTACCACTAAAGAAAGAGAGTCTCAATTGAAGATAGTCATAGATCTTCTTGAATCTTTCAATTGTAACAAATGATCATAGCTTTCTTTCTTACATTTTTCTCTTTCCACTTCTTTTCTCTATTCTTCCTTTTTCTATATCATACATAAATGTACTTCCTCTCACGCC
>MNCI01015527.1:253504-295188 GCA_015680685.1 Gnetum montanum
TTTCCTCTACTTTTTTATTTTGCTCAAATGTACTTGTGTTTTTCAATAATAATAAAATAAAGTTTTTCTTCCACTTTGGCTCTTGAGTTGTGGTTTGCTCTGATACCAAATGTGACACCCTATTCCTTGATGTCATAAAAATATGAACGCGTAATTTATTACACTCACCATTTTCTTAGATATTATACCTGAAACATTATAAATACTTAAATAATGAATTAACTGGCAAATAAATAATTGGCACTGAAGAATTAAGAAAAGAAAATGGAAAAAATTATATTAATGGAAGAGAGTACTGTAATGCCCTTTTTGGGTTGTCTTCCAATGTCACTTAAGCCTTAGAGGCAATCTAACACTGCCACCATGGTTAGGCTATCCTACCAAAGGGATGATCAATCCTTTTTTGTCCTGCTTCACCCAGCTCTCATTACTTACCTTTCTTAGCTCTACAACTCCATGCTTGGCATGACCTCTAACCCTGGCCTTAAATGGCATAGGTCAAACCCTTTCCCAAGGGATACATGAATAATTGTAACTCCTCATAACGAGGTGCCCCTTCATTAGAAGGCTAATTACATTGTTTACAATTGTTTCCACCCTTAACAAGGGATAGGACATTACAAGACCCTCCTACCAACTAGATAATTTTATATCCATCATGTATGAAAATTTCTACAAGAGAAACTATATGTAAAAAATCATCATGAATAATATTAGGACTTACAAAATGATGTCTATAATGAGTAGTAATGAAAAAAACCTCATACAATATGCATGAGTTTGAATCAAATCATTTTATCAGTAATGGAATCCATATTATGAAGACTGAGATTTGTAGAAAGGTCTAGCATATAGTTCATGGTATTCCAAGTAGCACATTCTACAATCACTTATGTAATTTCAAGGTTGGCATGTGGTATTTGATCATGGTAACACTCAAAAGGTAAAGCCTAGATCAAGCAAGATTGTAGTAATCATGATTCTTAATAAAGTGATTAATTAACTAACTAACCATTCACCTTTAGAATTTACATAGTGTAGCGACCAAAAATGTTGATGGCTGGAAACACTGAGAGGTTTCCAAATGAACAATTTAACCCTAGATCCATGTGAGGGCTGTGCTGGATAAAATGGAAATGGGGCATCCTAAATGGTCTGGTCGATCAGACAGGGACTTAATCGGTGTAACTTAACCTTACGTGAACGTTGTTTTAAATGCGAAAATGTGCAAGGCAAGATCAATAATTAATAATTGCATAAACAAAAATAATTCCAAACAGCAATAATAATAAAGAGATAACAAAATAAACTCGGGTAAGGAAATGCACCACCGCAAAGTCGTGGGTTCGATTCTTTGTTTGTGTGAATGATGTATGACAAGTGATACAACACCGAAGGTGCACAGAGAGTTCAAGCATAACTAAGCTACTCAAAATGTACCAAAAATGCTTTTGAATGCAAACTTAAAAGCCAACAATGCAAAAATGCCAATCAGCCAACAAAATTGCCAACCAAATTGCAAATCAAATTTCCAACAATGCCTACAATGCTAATGTTTTGCCAACCCTTTGAGCATTGTCCGTCGGGGTATTTATAGGGCCAGGAGTAGGCAAGAAATGAGGCCTATATGCCATGTGTCCTAGACCCATGAGATGTTGACATGCCCATACTGCGTAAATGTGCAATGCTGATCATGAACTTGCTACATTGTAAACATGTTGTCGAAATTGGAGATATTGGAATTAGGTGTGCCAACAATGCAAACGAGAAGTGATGCACATTGAAGTAGTGTAGCTGCTTGCTACTCTATGCTACGCTATGTAGTGTAGCACATCAACGTAGCGTACCCACTGGTTTAAACAGGAAACTTGCGTTGGAGTCACTAACTTTTGCTGAAAGTCTTGGTGCACGTTAGGCTAACCTTTGGAGCATCTTTATTGATATGCATCTTTTCTACGCTATGTAGCGTAGCATAGCGTAGCAACCAATGTAACTTATATTTTTGTCAAAAATGTGGAGCTTCACGAGGAAACCTTGTTTGTGGTTCAAGAGCTAACTAAAACAAGGTAATTTTTGAAACAAGCCATAATGCCGTTGGATGTAATTTTTTTTCTGAAGCGGCTTGGCAGAGGAATCTTTGCATGTTTCACTTTTGCTATGTTGTGCTACACTATGTAGTGTAGCATAGCGTAGCACCATGTGTTGGTTGAATTTTAACTTTCCCTTGTGTGAACATCTTGCTGAAACTTGTATTCGGATGCTTGATAAATTTCTTGAAGGCTTGCTACACTATGCAGCGTAGCATAGCGTAGCAAACTTCTCCACTAGAAAACTTGCCGAAATGTTTTTTCCATTTTGAGCATCATCGACAACACCTAGCATGGTTTCTGGTTAGATTGATAGCCGGGTGGATTGTCCAGGTGGGCAGGCCAAAGAGTCCATTGGGCCTGTTAGCTCTGGAGATAGAAAACTTGCCAGACTGGACAATCTAAACTCGGTGCATTAATTTCCTGCCAAACTTTCATGAAGCTACACTTGTGGAAATGTTTGCCTGAGTTCCAAGACCCTGGTGAAGTAAGAGTGCCTCGAAATTTTATGGTGCTTCAGATAGGTTATGAGGGATGAAACATTTGAACTAATTAACACATTGTCTATAATCTAGGATTACCACTAATTAATAAAATTTAATTATCAAATATCTTCAACAAATACTATCTAAATGTAACTTTCAGTAGAAAGCATGATTTCTCAATTTGTAAAACGTGGCATATGTTGGACAAGAGAAAGAAATGCACTAAGAACTCATTAGAGAAAGATAGAATTCAAAGAAAGCTTCAAAATCATTATGATTATGTAATTGTATGCAAGAACACATACTACATTCAAAGGGATCTAGCGATAACACAACCTAATAATTACTTAAGCATCATTCATGATAGAATGCATAAGTCATAAACTTCATTGCCAAAGCTATTAATCTTGCCTAGGATATCCTCAAGAAGGAGAAGTTTCATATATGTCTTACATGAATTCTAGTAAATGAATGGGGATATGGAAGTTTTGGTTACTTTAGTCTTTTTTATACACAAATGGGTTCATAGTTTACCATAGCATCTTTGTCAACATGTTTGAGAGATTTGGAGGAGGATCCTATTAACACCTATGGTGATATGATGAAAAAAAATATAATTCTAGAAGATGCTCAATTATAGAAGCACTACTTGGCAATTTAGGATTTGTACATGGAGAATAGAATACTTTAGATTATTCAAATGATAACAATCCATGCCCTAATTTTAAGCCATTACTTGCTACAATTTTCCTACAAATGGATAACTATGCAAAAGATAATAAGAATAAATATGTTTTCCTTTCTTTTATATTTCTTATAGACAAAAGAATTTTCAAGATTATAGAATTAAGTTTTCTTTTAGTAGAGCATGCGTATGAGGATATTAATGAAAGCTTTCAAATACTTTCAATGGCTATGAGAAAAACGGATATAATTTGTATATCAAAGCTTATGGACATGTATTGTCTTATAGTTAAAGACAGTAAAAGTAACTGCACACCATATTACATTGATATGGTGTATGAATTTAAAGGAGTCCTTAAAGGATACATATTAATTCAAGTAAAGAATCTTTATCAAATGCAACATATTCATTATATCCAGTTCTACCTAGAGAAGGGAACTCTTATGATAACATGGAAAAGAAATATCAAGGGAAATTTTGGTCTAAACCATTCAAGCTATGGAAACATATTAATGGACATTCATGTCTTCATACAATTGAACCAAGGATCCTAGACACTTCATTTGATCAAATGGAGAACATAGCAATGATTACAAATTACATTAGATCCTATATTAAGGTGAGGGATGAGATCATGGATAGTCTTCAAGAAAATGATAAGCAAGAGTAGATTAAAATATTAAATTACTGGCATAATGTTTTAGAAAATTTAGATGATTTTTAGGACACAGTATTATGTAGGGATGCTATTACAAAGCATTTCTGACCAAAAACTATTTAGCAAGATATTATGGGTGCAAGATTAGACATTGAAGAAACTCAAGGGAAAGAATAGAAAGCTACATATATTGGGTTAAAGAATAAGAAACCAAAGAGGTCATTCAATCTATTTTCTGATATCACAAATGGAATGATGCTTTTGATTAGGCTAGGAGATAGAAATGAAGAAGACATTATATGGGTGGGTAGATCAAGAAACATTGAATCAAGGGATGACATTATAAAAGATATAGCATTGGACCAATTTACATCAAAATTAAGAGTAAAAAATAAATGGATGAATTGTGATTGGATATATAATCCAAAGGATAATAAGGTTAGAACGGTGGAACCTAGTTTAGCGGTTTATGCATAGATAAGCAAAATAGAAGATGAAAGAAAGGTAAAACTAAATAAGAAAGCAAAATTAGCAATCAAAGACATGTTGCAGCATAATACAAAAGTGAATGCACAAGATATGAATAGAATTAGATAATATCAAAATACAAGATGACATCCATACTCATGTTTCTAAGAATGATATGTAAATATGACAAAATCTCCTTGTAATTTTTTATTTTCAATTGAAATAAATATTTTTCTGAAAGGATTAGATTAACTATATTGAAGTTTTTACTAATATGTACTTTATAATATATAAGTACTTACTTAATGTCAACATGCTATGACTTACTCTTTAATATGAATAAATATCATGGAATGGTAGAAATTTATTATTATCATTTTAAACAATGTAATAATTTGGCCTTATATTATAATTTTTGTAGAGATTACTACTCATTGATAAAAAATTTAATAATTTCAAAAAATCAAAAAATAATGATATATTCTAAATATAATGAAAACATCCCCAATGAGTACTCAACACTCAAAAGTTTCAAGGAAGGAAAATAAGAGCTTTATCAAAGAGATCAATATATCTTCAAATTCTAAGATGATATATGTTGTTGTTCAAGAAGAATTTCTACTCATAAATTATGGAAGGTTAAAGAGCAAAGCCAAAAGGAGTAGAAAAGTTCAAGAAGCTTCTCTACAGAGGATCAAAGATAATACTAAAGGGCACAAGAATCATTCATTTTGCAATTTCTCAATCCTTTCTAGCAAGGAAAAAGAGATTGTAATCCAAGTTGAGGCTATCTCATGGAAGAGAGGTCAATCTCCTAGCCAAGGTATGTAAAAGAATGATTACTTTGATGACATTGCTAATGAATCTAATGTTGAAACCATGGAGGGGATTTCAACTTTTGAGTTAGTACCTCTAAAATCAAATGAATAGTTTTGTGATGATTCCTTTAAACAAGAGGAACCATTGGAATTGGCAACTTATATGTGAAATCTTGAAGATTTAAGCTTTAATGAGATCAAATAGCCATATGTTAAATATTATGTTAAACTAGAGATAAATTGGAGAAGCCATGAAGAGGTAACTAGTTCTAAGTTTTATTTGTCAATGTAGTAATTTCTCTCATGTTAAAGCTATTATGATTAATGCTAGTTTTTCACTTCATCTTGGTATTGGTTTGTTTAATGGTAATGATGATCATCATGATTATTATGGTGATAATGATGAAATTGAGAGTCATGTTATGTGTGATGAAGGCAATGTGACTTTTGATGTCATTATTAGTAACAGGAAGACTAATAAAGATAATGTATTTACTAATGATGGTTATTGAAATAGTCATTATGATAAGATCACTATTTATGTTGGTGAGAAAATTGATAATGATGAATTTGATTATGTTAGCTATGAAATGGATGAGTAGCATGAAGATAATCTAAGTTGTTATTGTGTTGGTGGTGAAAAGAAGTTAAGTATTAGTCTTTGAAATACTAAGAAGAAGAATGTAGAAAAAAGGAAAAAAAAGGAAGAAAGGATGTTAAGTTAAGGAAGTCTATTCCTTTTTCTTTTGCTTATTATTCAATTATTATTGGTTTAAGTTATGATAGGAATCTATGTCAAGCATTTCAAGAAGATTTTGAAATGAAGGAAGCACAGTGGGGCATGAGGAGATGTCCCACTAAGTAATAGAATGTGAAAACCAAAACCTAAAGCATTGTTACTAAGAGTGGTGATACTCATTATCATGTTTTTAGTACATTGAATATTGATTATTGTGCTAAGTATAATTGCCTTAAGTTATGGTGGCATGATACCTTTCGGCTTATAAAAGATCATTAAGCATGATATTTTTAAAGGTGGGAGACATGATGGGGACATTACCTAGCCCTTGTGTAATCCTCAATGCATTGTTATGTATGTATTTTATTTTGTTGGAATTTCTGGTAATTATTCTAGCATGTTTGAAGATGTTTAGAACCTATTTTTATTACTTCATTGTAGTTTGAGAAAAATGAAAACTTCTTTGAAGTTGTTCATATGTTCCAAACTTCAAAATGAGCATATTTATTTTTGGCCCTACTAGAATAGATGTCTTGTTTGAAAGATAGACATCCTTTTTACAAGATAAAAGTCTACTCTTGGAGTAAGACATCTATAGTCACTATGTTACAATGCATGAAAATATCTACTTAATCTGCAAGATGTCTCTTATCCCTAAAAGATATCTACTTTGTAACTCATTTACACTCTAGCAAGACATCTTCCTATTGTTAAACATGACTTGTACTAATTCCAATAAACTCTGGATTGAATATTATAATGAAGTAAGATGAAAGATTATATTACAAACTATTCATATGTATTAAAGGCTTGATTTTGGATAGGCTAATTTGAAGGAAAAGACAATTAGTCTCAAGAAGAGAGCTTACGCAAGGAAATTTGAGTGAGAGACAAGGAACAAAGCTTGAGAAAGATTAGGAGAATCTATTATAAGTGCTTTATCTTTAGCTCTAACTTCATTATGAGCAATTGAGGGATCGAAAGGGGAAATTCTTAGCCTCTAAGCTTCTTGGAAGATGTGTGAGTCACTCCTTAATCTTTGATGTATTTCTCTATATTTTGAGAGTTTTGTTATGAATAGGAGAATTTTCTCCATTTTATTTCATTGTTCTTATTTTCTAAGCTTAATTTCCTTAGGAAACTTGTAGAATGGATTCTTTTGGAATCATTTGAGGTAGGATCTACATCAATATAACATCTCTTAGGATGCTTATACTAAAACATGTCAGATCCTTCATCCTATGAATCAAAGTGTATAACCTCTTCAACTATAACTGCTTTTTTCTTTTACTAGTAATAGTCATTTTGTGCTTTTTTTTTAATTCCTAGATGTACCCTATTCTTCCTTAATATCCATAATTTTTAATGTTATTTGAAATTCTCATTGATTAAATTTTAAATTTTAACATTAGTTAAAATTTTAGTAATTTATTTTAGGATTGATAAGGTTTCTCTCTATACAACCTCCTCTAATAATGCCTTTCCATTTGGTTCATAGAGATGGATCTTGTTTTGTGAAGAGAGGGATCTTTGTTTTACTCCTCTATATTCTCTTTTTCTTAAGTTCTCCTTTCTCCTTTACCCTTAATTAATTAGTTCCTAAATTTAATGGGCTCTCATTTATGAAATTCTCCCTTAGGTATAGACCACAAGAGCTTTCCTTGTCTTATTTTTGATTCCATATATAATATGGTATAACTTGAGCATCCATGTAGAAAGGAATAATATCTATCCAAGGTTTCATCAAGGCATTTATGATTTTCTTAATAATATCCTTAGATTTTCTTTTTAAGTTTCAAAATATATTATATATGTGATACTAGTTATTAAATAGCTCCAACATATTACCTCATCTTCTGATAGATTTTAGGTCCAAAGATTACTGATGAGTCATGAATTTTCTGGCTATGATATCATTGCTGTGATATCACAGCCATGATATTGCAGTGGCTTTGATATCGCTACCGTGATATCCCATGGGCTGCAATATCGCGTACATGATATTGCAGCCACGATATCACATCAGCCATGATATCGCAGCCTACCGCCAGTTCTATAAATAAGAGGTGGCTCTCCATTGTTTTGCATCTAGATTTAGTCCCTTAGTGAAACTCTGGTAGTTTTATCCCTCCAGAGATAGAATTATTTTCCAGTGTATGCCCGCAGTGTGGTGATTGTAGTTGTATGGCATCCTTTATTTGAGTGTGACGTACTTGGACACGCACATGACCAGAAATAAAGATCGAGATTACTTCATCATTGCATCATTCACTTAGTTTAATTATTTAATTAATTGTTATTTACTACTTTCCTAGTTAATCTCTCTCACCCTTAACTCATGATTAAAATGTGGAAGGAGTACGACTTGATTACGAGCATTTAAGTGTGACTACTTGGTAACCCAGTAGCGTACCTAGGATCTACACTTGGTAATCCCAGTGGTAGTCGTGCACAAAGTCCAAGATGTGTACGGATAATCAAGGAGCGGATGCTCATCACACATAGGATAGTTTAGATTCTCTTATCCTTTCTCTCTTAGCTTAGATAATATTACTTTCCATTGCCTTCAGGAGTAACATTAGGTTAGAACACATCATACAACTCACTCTGGACAAAACCATACGTGACAAAGATAATACTAGTCCAGGTGGGAAGACAGCAAACTACGACCAAAGGCTAACTATCTAGATGCCACAACTAGTCCATCTGCAGAGTTCGACTAGATCGTGCGTGTAATGCTCATATTCATATGGTTGAGTGTAGGGGTACCTCACCACTCATCAATTAGTATTGACTTTTAGCTTCTTTAATGAGTATCTTTAGGATTAGTTTAAGCTTCTTCCACTCTTTCTATCTATGTTGTAGAGCACATGCATTATGGAAGGATTACAGATAATGTTGTGAATCTACATTGTACTCTCCCTTAAACTTATAAATGTTATTCATGTCTAGTCATTTGATTCAATTATTCCTCTATTGCATGATTAGAATGTCAACTGCTTGCTTGATATTAATTATACTTCTTGTAATACGTAAAAATTTCTTATAATCATCATATTCATCATTTTCATTGTTATAACCATGTCTCATTTGATTTTACCTATTATGCATTCATTCATGTTGCTACCCTACTTTCCTATCACATTCATCATTTTTTCTACTATCCTTGTAATGGTCTCTTCTACTATCTTCATTAATTCTTCTATCATTGTGCCTCCTACCTTGGCCATGCTCATCCTCATCAAAGCTAGATGATTATGATGATGAGATAGAATAAGAACTAGAAGAGTTATATTATCTTGCTCTCCATCCATGACCCCTTTAATTTTCTCTTTATGTCCTACTGGAAGATCTAGGCTTGGAGGTCTCCTATAAATTGGATCTCATTCTCCCTCTTCCTTCGTTACTTGCTAAGACTAAACACAATCATGGATTATTCATATCATCTACATTAAGGGTATGATAATTTTAGTGATGGGATTAATTGGATTAGTAGTCTTTATTGTGTGTTCTTAATTATAATGTTAGTGAAATAGCAGCCCCTTTTCCTTTGTTAGCTACATAGTATGCCTCCATGAAATGTTCCTTTTGTATTTAGACTTTAATAAACTTGTAGGACTCGGACATCTCATCAACATTCTATAGTCTAGAGTGACTACTTTAAGTTCCACTTTTATCAATGGTACCATGAGCATTAATGAAGCTAAGCAATCATATCATAACATAATATTTCCTTCAAGGTACCTCCATTATAATTTTTTATCTTGTTAAAGGATGAAAGTGAAATCTCCATACTATATATCTAGATGCTAGTAGACAACTTTCATTTGTTATTGCACCTCAACTCAATTCTTAATAATTCTTTCATGTCCTATTGTTGAGTCATTATTAGGTGGATAATCTACCATGTAAGAAGAAGAAATATTTTAATTATTAAATATACTTGAATAAAACAATATTATTTTAAAAAGATAAATCATTATAGTTCTAATAGTGATTCCTAGATTATTCTAACTATCTAAAGCACTAGCACCATGGTTTGCCTATAAGATTTTGGCTATACTATTCATCAAATAGTACTATAAATACAATGGGTATACATATTTATATAGGCAATTATTATCTCTCCATTAATGTTGTTGCGTTGATGTAGTTGACCCTATGTTGACATTAAAGCATTGATAATATTGCATTAATGTTGATGTGGCGATACTGCTACATCGATGCATCAGTGTCAACATGACTAAATGAACCATGATTCATATGAAACATCTCAAGAAAAATTCATGTTACAATGTAAAATCCCATAGCAAAAATTTCTTTTAATTTGGTAAAAATATGAAGGCGGAAATAATTTCCTTACTTTCACCAAAAATATTGCATTATGGCATTGTATTAATAGAATTTCAAGTAGTTTTTCAATGTAAATAATTAAGATCTATAATCCACACACTACAGATTCCATGGATTCCAGCTTTTTGAGGCTAAAAATGCTCCACAAGCTATAAATGCATTATATTCCAACTTGTGGAGGCCAAAAAATTTTCCACAAGCTACAAACTCCATGTATTCTAGCTTGTGGAGGCTAGAAATACTTCACAAGCTAATAAAATTGACATTTTCATCTCACATGCTATATATTTCAACTATACACACTATGCAGCATGTGGAGGTAGCATGTGAAATTTGGGCTTTAATTTCACATGCTAGGCACCATATTTCCACACACTAGGTAGCATGTAGGAGTAGCGTGTAAGGTCATAAATCAATCAAAACTACTTACACAATGTAGAAAAGTATTCAAAATAGTTGTAGAATTTGTCAAAAATTTGACAACAATCATAGTAGAATCAACCAACAAGAAATCATGATGTTCATAGCTTATTTAAGCCAAAGTTTTCATCTTTGGAGGGACTTTTGGACCATTTGCATTTTGATTGAACTTGAGACTTTTGGAGTAATGTAGACATCCAAGAGTCCACAACCATTTTCATCCAATGTAAAGCATTCAAAGTAAAGAGAAGCAAAGACAAGTGAAGTTCAATAGTAGATCAAGTGCAGAAAGACAAGTGCAAATCTAGTGGTAGAATACACCATGTTGTCTACATCAAATTTCAGAGAATTTTTGTATTCTCAAGTTTTTATAGCCCACAATCTATATTTTCTAAACTTTTCTTTCATAGCGTTCAATACTAAGTTGCAGTTTCTTTATTTTGTTATACCATTTTGTGCATCTCTCTATTCTCATATTTAACATTTGAAATACCTCTTTGTACATTTTTTCTTATTTTTATAACATTGGTAATAGACCTCCAAGTCCTCAAGTAATCAGCAAGATCATTTGAGACACTCCATATCCTTTTTTGAGGCCCGTGGATTTGTGAGCTAAACTATTTTGTACAAAAAATTTTGATCCTCTAACACTGAATTTTTTCATCACTATAGTTTTTGATGCTAGAAGAAGGACCTCTGCCTAACTTCATCATTAAAATCTACTACAAAAATTTTCTCCATTAGTGTTGGTCTTAGCCTATGAGTCTATCTTGTCTAATGAAAACATATTTTGAATTTTCCCAAAACCTAATGTATGGTCCAACAATTAATTTTATTTGCAGTAACTTTCACATTCGTGTTGGATTTTTCTAAAATTTAGCATGTGGCCTAAGAACCAATTTTATTTACAAAAATTTTTACATTTGTTTTGGGTTTTCCTAAAGTTCATACTGTAACCTGGTAACCTATTTGTCTACAACAATTTTACTTTTAATTTTTCAGCCATAGTATGTGGCATTGCTCAATTCCCTACACTTTATAATAGTGAAATTAATTTTTCCCAATGCAATGTACAACACTACCACAACCCCCTGCACTGCCTTTGCAATTTCAATGCATACTACAACATCTATTTTTACTATTTGCATTTGCAATTTTTTGGCCATTTCCCTTTCGTACACTAGAACAACTTAGAACATAAAGTTTTTAAAAAATTATTGTTACTTTGTAGTTGTAGCCTATTTAAGGCCTATTCATTCCACATGCTCTGGTTTCTATAGGTTATAGCTCCATAGGCTATGACTTTGTAGGCTATAGCTCCATAGTCTATAACTTAGTACGCTATAACTCTATAAACTATAGCTCCATAGGCCATAACTCTATAGGTTGTAGCTCCATAAGCTATAGTCTCACATGCTACAACTTGCACATGTTATGCTTTATACATTATGAGGCTTACAACTTTCTTAAAATAAAAAGTTAAAATTTTAAAACATTAATTAAAATTAAAAAATAATTAAAAGAAAACCTTAAAACCTCTGCCATACTTGGCCAATTATTTGATCTTGCACCTTTTATGCCTCTTCATTATTCCACCATTTTGTCTCATAACATAGTGTGCATGGCCTCCAATGAAGACACCATCTACATCTACAATGCTAAGGATCCTTCTATAGTTGACCATAGATGATTCCTTAGACAACTAGGATTAGAACCATCTTACACAAACATCAATGAAGAACATTACAACTTCTTTTATGCTAAAATTTTAGCTAGCTTGCTTATCCCTCATAGAGAGCCAAAAGTAAAATGTTAGTTTGAGATATCTACAAAAATAAGAAGTATATTCCCTCTTCTTACAACCAAATCAAACTACCTAAGTTTCATACCCATATGTTGTGACAATTAGTAGACCAAGATAAGGCAAGGAAGTTAGTTCAAAATAAATCTAAGAAGACTAGGATGAGTTTGAGGCTGAGTATGGACTAGATACATTCCTAGGGAATCTTATGCAATGATTAGCTTCATAGGCATCCACCCCCAACTTTGCATCCCCCATCTTAGTTATAAACCAAGAACCTCCTGTCTCATCTATGAATCAAGTTCCTCAACCCACCTCCTTGTTTACATCCATGATCATCTCAACACTTTTTTTAATGACACACCAATCTCAATAAGCTTCCCACTCTACCTCATTATTCACATCAATGTCTTTTGCCACTTAACCTTATTTAGTATGATCATCACCTATGGTATCTACCACATCCCATCCTTTCTTCATCCTAGTGGACCCCTCTTTGGGATCCTAGGTTTCACAAGCTTCTCACATTCCTTTTGCTTTCTTTATTTCTCATGTGCCAACTCAAACCTTGTTCTTCTTGTTCAACCCACCTATGATAATGGTTACACAACCACTATAACTCATTCCAATGCCAATTTCACAACCTCAAGTCATTCACACTCTTGCTAGGAATGCCCCAAGGCTTAGATCAAGCCTTCCAAATGATCCAAGGCCTTACCAAAGAGCTACTAAAGATTAAAGCTAGTACAACATAAAAAACAAAGGTAATAGACTTCTAACAAGATGATCTATCAACCCTAGCATTTCTCAAATAACATTACCTATGGACATGCCTATACCAAACTTTACCAAATACAATGGTAAAGGGGAATCTAACACACATATGATCATCTTCCATTTTGAATATCTCCTGTTGCAATGTTGGCGACATACAATACTGTATATTTCCTTGTGTCCCTCAAGGAAAAGGCTTTAGACTAGTATTAAACCTTGCTTAGAGGTTCCATCTCTTTCCTTGAAGACCTAATAAATCAATTCATCAACCACTTCAAATACAACTTGAAGCTAAATACAACATTGGACCAACTAATGAAGGTGAGGTAGGGACCACTCAAACCAATCCAAAGGTTTATTTAGAGATGGAACTCAACACTCAATTAGATTCCATAATCTACCTCTAATATCCATATTTTGACTATCTTCAAGAGAATAGTTTATGACTTCATTAAGTTAAAGCTCTACTACTTAGAGCACCAATCACTGAGCAAAGCCTTTTTGCAAGCTAAGAACATTAAGGAAGTAGCTAAGGCTAGCAACAATCCAACCTATGGGGCCTATAAAAACCAACACGTGAGGAGAGATAGGAAGAAAACTAAGAACAAACAACTATGGTAGCACTATCCAAGAATACAAAATAAGCAGAAAGGCAAAGATTGCCATCATGCAACACATATTCTAACTCATCTCAATCATCTACCTCCTATGCCCCAAGTCAATTAAGACCAAACATTGGGTGGAAGGATAGGACTAAGAAAACAAGGTTGCCTATGAAGCCCTTTGAGCTTTTAGAACAATGGCTTAAAGATGATCATATACAACATAAGAAACTATCTGAGGAAGCTCATAAGAGGCATGACTATCCTTGTGAGATAGCTACGAATCCAATGATAGTAATCAAAGATTATCCAAAACTACCAATGTAATTTAGATTGGCTAGTTTTTGACATTATCATTAAATGGCTAGTCATGATACTAATTTTTGCCTAGCATTGAAAGATGATATTCAGAATATGATCGACCATGGAGAGCTAGTGTTGAACGAGCCCAACAATCCAAACATCAATACCAGCTTTTACATTGTAGCCTCATTCATAGCAATCGAACAATCTAATCCTCTTAGAAAATTATTTTTCATTAGAGTATGACTAGCTAGCACTCAGGCTCAGCACATAAAGCCTAAAATCTCCTTTATCATTAAGGTACCATGATCTCTATCCCCTAAAAATCCTTTTGTTATACATGTTGCACCTTTAGTGGCATCAATGTCACAACCCAAACAATGCATTACCAATCCTTTTAAGGATAAGAAACTATTTGTTATCTAGGTCCCTCCATCTTCAATAAGTAAACCTATGATAAATCATGACCAAAGCCTACCTATAGTGGAAAATAACTCAATGGTTAGCAAGAAATCATCACCACAACGATAACAAAAACAACTTGTCACCAAACCAACAATTAAGATCACTAAAGATAGCTAACAATAAAAGGCTTAGAAACAAGTTGATCCACTTAGGCCTACATCAAGTTCAACTACACCAATGAATAAGGAACCCAAGAAACTTACATCAAGACATGGGCCAAAAATCCTAGGAAGGATGGAGTAATTTAAGACCACCAAGGCTAAAAGATTACACACCAAGGAAAGGAATTTCCTCATAACAATGAAACAAGACAATAGGTCCCTTAAGCAAAAGAACATGTTTTTGAACTTATATGACTTAGTCATGACTTCTCCTACTCATAGAGACATGCTAGCTCAAATGTTGACATCTATCCCTATGAGTAGAGACATGCTAGCTCAAATGTTGACATCTATCCCTATGAGTAGAGACATGCTAGCTCAAATGTTAGCTTCTATCCCTATGAGTAGAGACATGCTTACCAACAAAGCATCCATCCACTCTATCATTGAGCAAGCTTCACTTAGGAAAAATAGGCATAAACCCATGCTCAACTTTCATGATAGCGAGGTGAATACTACTTCATAAAGCAAAGAGGTGTTATCTACTCCTCTTCTCATTACCATACGTATTGGTAGGAATAAGGTTCATAGTGTCCATGTGGATGATGGAATAGCAACCAACATGATACCACTTACTATTGTTCAGAAACTAGACTTAATCTAAAATACCTGAGAAATCTCTACCTCTATACTCAAGTCATTCAAAAAATCATGAATAGTGGTTCAATGCTCTATCTCCTTGGATTTTATAGCTGGGGAATAGTTTCCCACATCCACCTGATGAAGTGTTCAGTTGATACGTCTACTGGGCCATGTTAACAGAGCCATGTTGATGCATCCATGGTAACATGACCCTGTCAACATATCCGTCCATGCGTTAACAACACCTCATTAACATAGAGTCTATCTCTAGCTATAAATATGAGCACACCCATCACATTTATGGCATCTTTTGGACTAGTTGTAGTGAAACTCTTGCAGTTTTTTCCTGTAAGAGTTAGAATATTTCCAAGTGCTGTAGTAGGTGTGAGAAAGGTGTATGACTCTTTATTTGAGTGCAAATGTACCTGAGCCCATTGGCATGACCAGCAATAAAGACGAGCTTTTTGAGCATTCCTTGCAGCATTTAGATTTAATCACTTAAGCATTTTAATAGTTTAATATTTCAACACTTTAATAATTTTAGAAGCTTTTATTGTTATCACTTTACTATTATTGTCCTTTCATATTTTATGAGAACCATAGGCATGACCATCTCGAACATATATCAAACACTTAGTAACCCAGTGACACTTAACATCTAGTAACCTAGCAGTGGTTAGGGTATGCTTAGGATGTGCACAGAAGATGGGATCAGTTGCTTATGCTAGGGAGAGCTAAGCGATAAAGTAGAACAAGTATAAATTACATAACTTTCCATTTCCTACAATTAAATAATTAGACCTTAAAAGATAAAACGAAACCAATAAAAATCATTTACCTTAATCTCACCTAACCATTGCTTTAGAATATCACAAGTGAGGTTGGGAAGACAACGACCATTCTAACTAAGGTTTTCCTAGCTAGAGTTTGGTGTATGCAAGTGCTTGTAGTCTGCGGAATTCGACCGAGTCACTCATGAATGCCCATGATTCATATGGTTGGGTGTAGGGGTACCTCACCACTCATCATTGGCACCATTGCCAGGGACTATTAGTCTTACATGCGCTATTTAGTCTTAGCAAGATCATCATTCGCTTCATTGGAATGGACCCAAGATAGTGAAATCTACACATGATAGGCATTTTAAGTAAAAGAATAAGGCACACTAGTTTAGTTGTTAGCTAGCATCAAAAATGTCTTCTTCTCCAAGGTGAGATGGATCCAACCCACCAGTGCTGCAGGAGTTTTGGGTGGTATACGCACATCTAGACGAGTATATCCCCAACTTCACCTTTATCCTACATCAAGATGAGCACCTGTAATGGCAAGACATGAAGGGTAAGATCATATTACCTCCTGATTGATCAGTTCCTGGAATGCTACTTCAAAATCTTACCAAATTGGGCATTCAGGACCATGGTGTGGAATACATCATGGAGGATCATGACTACCGAGACTATTGTCCTAATGAGGCACAACATGCATGGGATCGGTAACAAGAAGAATGCCATGAACACATAAAGGGGAAATAGTTCAATAACCCTTTATTCTTGCAGGACCCACATGATAATGAGGAACCTATTTTTCATGACTCCCATTTGGCCAAACCTCCTTCGATGCATCAGATCATCCAGTCCATCATTCAAAGTAAACAATCAAGTGATCGAAAGCCCCAAGATGATGATGGATCATGCAAGAAAGATCGTGGCAAAGGTAAAGTTGGACATGAAGATTAGGATCATCATCAAAGCAGAGGAGGAGATTGACACCGAGGCAGTGGCAGTTCTCCTCCCTCTTCTCCATCTTCTCATTCCACCTTGTCTTCACCAAGTTCTAACTCCGATCACAACCATGGTAGGAAGGATCAAGGTGATGGTGATCAAAAAGACCAATGGGATCGCAAGGACCAATGGGGATGACTTGAGGAAAAGCATGACCAATCACGCAAGTCTCACCATCAAGAAAGGAGAGGTAGCCGAAATCATCATAGACATTGTGGCCATCAGTAGGACTATGACTTAGATGAACCACTAATAGCTACTCAAAGCATGCTTAACATAGCCGAGGAGGTTCAAATACCCAGTAGGCACTAGAAAGATAGTCGGATCAAGTGCCTTAACATGAACAATATCCCCAAATTTGAAAGGGGATATAATTGTGATCCATAGACTCACTTGCAAGAATTTCATGATGCTTGCACCCTGCAGAATATAGATAATCATTGGCACAAACTCAAGCTATTTCCCTGAACACTCATCAAGGAAGTGAAAAGCTAGTACCGATCTTTGGAACTAGAATCAATTAGATGATGGAGTATGATGCTGGACATTTTTAATGATAAATACCAAACCTACTCCAGAGTGGCTAATTTGAGATGATAGATCCTAGGGTGGAAATAGGGTGGTCATGAACCCTTGGATGCAACCATGGGTAGATATTACTCATTGTTACACTGATGCCCTGGTCATGGCTACTCTTAGCGAGAATAGCTCCACTATATCATAAATGGGCTTCACTTTGAAATAGAAAGACCCTAGGAATTTACACTCAGGGATGGCTATCTAAATTGAGGACCCATCAACTGCAGCATCTCATTAAGCAAGTGGCCAAAGAGTAAGGGGAATTAAGGAAATAAGAAAGTGCATAAGAGTATAATCAAGACCCTTCCATCCGAAAGAAGGAAGTTCGATTTTGTGAAGAGGAGGAAGAAACACCATTGGATGCAGTGGTGAACCGAAAAACCTTGTCCATACAAAAATTTGCCTCTAAAATTCTAGCCAAGGTTGAAAAGATGTGGGATTCTTTGGATGAAAGGTTCCAAAGCATCTTGAAAATCACCAAGGAATCCAAAGAGCAAAGTAATGAGTAAGATCAGCATAGGAGAAGAGAAGCTGAACGTGCCTACCATAAAGGTAAGGGAAAAGTTGCTACGGCAGAATGGGTTGCAAACTCTGACACAGAGGAGGCTGATGGATGTGACATATGCCAATATGAACATCCTAAGGGGTGTTGCCCGATGGTGTCACATCTATAAAAGTCTAGGGTGTATGCACTAAATCCTCATTTGGCAAAAATACAAACACCCCAAAGATTGGCTTATCCACAAGGCAATCCTAGATAGTTCCACCAGCAACAAGGATATTATCCAAGTGGAATACCATCGCAAACCTACGAGTATTACCAATAATGGCAACATCCACAATCATTGGGGATGCCACCTCCAAGGTAGTAGTACCCTTACCGACAACTAGATCCTTACAGGTACTATGTTCAGCAACCAATCTCCCCACTGGACTCTTCTAGTCACGTGCCATTTCAAACTCATTACCACCCCCTGGAATACGTTCAAACATAGTCTCCATCACCTAGGGGGGAGAACCCACATCTATACTATCCTCCATCACCTTCTCCTACCATACCTACTCATCAACTCCCCACTCAACTACCTCCTACTCCACCTATGCAGGGAGAAATACCACCATAGCCACAGCAACGTCATACCATGAGTGCTATCAACTTACAATCGACTTCTCAATCGAGTGGACCGGAATTGAAATGATGGAAAGGTCCTTTTTTCGGCCAAATAATGCAAACATACCCTCACATTCACCTATGGCTAGTGCCTCTGAACCTCCAATCGCCTCCACCATTCAACCCTTTGAGCAACCTTCAAGCCAAACACCCTCCATGGTACAAACCATCATGCTAACACACATTGTCATAGACTGGATAAAGGTAGGTCATCTTCCTCAAAAATTGACTGATCTGGGGAGTCCCCTTATATACCTTCAAGTGGAAAGAAATGAGCCATGCAAAGCTCTTTTGGATTTAGGGTCAAGCATCAACTTTATTTCACATGACATGTACAAGACCTAGAACCTACCCCCATCGAAAAAAAACCACATTCGGCTCGAGTTGGCAAACCAATCCATAACTGTTCCCTTGAGATTGGTAGAAGATATCATGACCACCATTTGTGGGTGGTCCTATCCTACTGACTTCCTAGTCATCCAGGTTGATAATTGCAAGGGGAATTTCCCAATCATAATAAGGAGAGCCTAGCTCAACATGGTGGATTCACGATTTGGACTCTAAAATCTTTCCCTTGAAATTTTAAAAGAAAACCATTTTGGGAAGATCAAGAAGAAGTGTGTTCCATGCATTATGTACAATGACTCAAGGTGCAACTATGTGTAGCAACTTTGGTCCACTAAGCAGACATCCATTTAAGCATGCAGTTAGTGTGCCAAAGACTCACAAGTTCAACGATGTTGGTACACAACACCTTCAAATCAAGAAGGCACCTAGTGGCTGACCACTAACTCTGATAGTATCACTTTATGCATGGAACCATTTGAGGACCTTGTATGTGCCTATATGGAAAGCATGGATAAATTGGAAAAGGTCCATCAACAAGTCCCCACTGTTGATGACAGTGATGATTAAGGAAAGCTACAGATCTCTGAAAGTTTTAAATAGGAGCCTCTGGAACTAAAATCCTTACTGGCAAATCTGGAATATGCATTCTTGCAAAATAGCAAGCTGGTAATTATCAATGCCACTCTTGCTCTTGAATAGAAGAAGAAATTGCTAAAGATGATGAACAAATGGGTACCTAATTTTGCATGGTCATACCTTGAACTAATAGGATTTAACTCTAGGGTATGCCAACATCGGATCTATATTGACTCCTCCATGAAGCCATGATGACAACCACAAAGATGGTTGAACCCCAAACTAAAACAAGTTGTCAAGGATGAAATTGAATAATTGTTAAAAGTAAGGTTCATCTATTTCATTGTAGATAGCGATTGGGTTATCCCACTCGTTATTGTGCCAAATAAGAGTGGCAAATGGAGGGTTTGTATAGATTTCTGACTACTAAACATGGCAACCTTCAAGGATAACTTCCCACTTCTGTTTGTGGATCAAGTGTTGGATACCATTATAGGGCATTGTTACTATAGCTTTTTGGATGGTTATAGTGGCTATAACCAAATCCAAATTGCACCCAAAGATCAGGCCAAGACAACATTTACAAGTCCCTGGGGAACTTTTGCATATAAGAAGATGCCCTTTGGCCTGTGTAATGCACCTACAACCTTCCAACGCCTTGTCCTCAGCATCTTTCAACAACAAATTGGCAATGGGGTAGAAATCTTCATGGATGACTTCTCTACCTATGAAGCAACATTTGAACAAGCCTTGGACTACCTTGAGCAAGTTTTAAAAAGATGTGTGAAAACTAATTTACTACTCAACTAGAAAAAGAGCCACTTGATGGTCCAAGAGGGCATTGTTCTGGGGCACCGCATTTCACATGCAGGGATTGGTGTAGATCCTAAAAAGATCAAAATCATCCAAGGAATCACTAGTCAACCAAGTACTGTAAAAGATGTTCGATCATTCCTTGGCCACACTGGTTATTACTAACGCTTCATCGAGAATTTCTAAAAGATCACCAAGCCATTGGTAAAACTCACAAAGAAAGATGCTCCATTTGTCTAGACTAGGGAATGTGAATCCACATTCCAAATATTCAAACGGAAACTCGTAGAAACTCCAATTCTACGGGCACCTGACTGGTCCAGACCTTTTCATATCATGATGGATGCATCTAATTATGCATTGGGAGTTGTGCTTACATAGTTGGATGACTAGAGACGTCCATATCATATCCACTATGCAATATAAAGAATTGTGGGTGCTCAGCTCAACTATACCACCATCGAAAAGGAATTAATGGTGGTGGTGTTCACCTTGGAAAAATTTTGACACTATGTGCTCAAGTACAAGGTGTTTGTACATACTAAACACAATGCCATTCAGTTTCTAATGAACAAACCAATGGTGAGTCCCCGTATCATATGGTGGCTTGTGATCCTTCAGGAATTTGACCTTACTATGGTAGATAGGAAGGGAACTGAGAATGTGGTTACTAATCACTTATCTTAGTTACGATGGAATGGCGTAGAGAAGGAGGAGCCACTTTCCGATCAATTTCCAGATGAACTTCTCTTTGCTAGAGCAATCGATAAGAAGATACCCATAGGATCAACTTGGTTCAGCGACATCCTCACCTATCTCTCAACACAAGAATTACCAAAAGAGTGGGATCATCGAAAGAAGTAGCAGTTTCTTCACAAGGCCAAGCACTTCATGGAAATCAATGGACACCTTTACAAGGTGTGTGCGAATGGCTTGGTTCAATGGTACATCCCTGATGTGGATACACTGTGTGTCCTCCACAATGCTCATGAGGGCCTTGTGGGGACCACTATGCTGGACGATGCATGACCATTAAGATCCTATTTATGGGATATTACTAGCCCACACTCTTTAGAGATGTGCAATGGTTCGCCCACTCCTATGAATGATGTTAGAGAGATGGTGGGATGACAACACAAATGGAGGGACCCCAATAGTGGATCCAACCACTAAAACCCTTCGATATTTGGGGCATCAACTTCATGGGTCCTATCACACCCATGTCCAATAGGAAGGCGTACATCATCATCGCTATAGACTACTGTACTAAATGGGTAGAGGCGACAACCATCATCAACTGTTCCTCAAACATAGCTACATGGTTTGTCCAATAGCAAATTGTGAGTAGGTTTGGGATGCCATGTGCACTCATTTTAGACAATGAAACTCATTTCACAGGCACTACTTTTGTAAACTTATGCAACACTTGGGTGTCGAACATAAATTTACAACACCTTATCACCCCAAGCCAATGGGCAAGCTGAAGTCACCAATAGGAAAATTACCAAAATCCTAACTAGGACCATTAGCAAATATAGGAGGGATTAGAGCATAAAACTTAACGATGCCCTCTGGGCCTATTGCTCCACATGAAAACTTCCTATAGGCTACTCTCATTACAAGTTAGTGTATGGGAAACTACTGAAACTTTTAGCTCAAGTAAAACTCCAAACACTATCTACCGCCAGTGACTTAGGTCTTGACTTATCACTAGCACAATGAGAATGACTCATCAACTTGAATGTGCTAGATGAGAATTGACTAGTAGCCCTATCATCAAATGAGATACACAAGACCTATAATCAAAAACATCATGATATTAGGATTTGAAAGATAACATTTCAATGTGGAGATAAGGTACTCTACTAGAACCCCACACATGTACCACAACGTACTAAGTTTCAAACACTATGGGAGGGACCTTATATTGTTTTTGAAACCTTTACATCCAAGGCCTTTCTTATACACAAACCTAAGGATCCCACGAAAACATAGTTAGTTAATACGTAATAATTAAAACCCTTCCACGAACTCCAACGAACCAATGCCACTACCCTCTCATCACACAGCCAACCTCATTCCATTTTTTAGATCTCCTCCTCTCTACTTAGTCATGGGGGAGATCACCTTCCATGCTAACCAATTCTACTGGCTCCTTTTTTTTTGCAATTTTTTGTTTTACACCTTTTTGTTTTACAACATCATTTGTACCTTTGCCATTCTTGATTACTTTTTCTTTCTTTATTTATTTACTTAACTATTTATTTTTTTGTTTTATATATATATGTATGTATATGCTTATATTTAAGTCATTTTATACTTTTCATTAATAAGTTGTCTTATTATCATAGGATGTACTGGTGCGGTTCTTTCTCTTTGTGATGGGTTGCATGATATGGTCCACCTATTATATCTAGCTCCCTCCTTCACATTGTTGCTCTAGGAAGTTACATGATACTTTCATTTCATGTAATAAGCAGTGAGTCCACATCATCCACCCATTCACCCACTCCATGGTTTCCCTTATTTTGGAAACATGCAAATCCCTTTCAATTAAAAACAACTTTAATTAATTTGTGACTTGCGTAGTTTCCAGACTTGAGAAGGATCTAATGGTTTGAACAGGGTGTGACTTCAAGGGGAATGTAACATTCTTCGTATTTTTCTATTCCCTTGCATGCAAGCGTGTGTCCTCATGGACTTCTTACCACTCCATATCCTCTCTTAACCAAAAGTTACAGTGCAATTTGTCCTTGCATGATGTGGTCCTCATCACTCAAAAAAAAATAAGGATTCAAAGCACACCCCTTGGCCAAATGCATGCAAAACCACATGGGTCTTTGCATGTTGTGGTTCCCATAGAAAAACAAACAAACACATCAAAATTCAAACCACACCCCTTAGACCGCCTCTAACGGGCTACAAGCACTAGTTATGGAACTTGCTTTGTCCCCTCTAACTCAACCCCTTTTTCACTTCCTCTCGCTCACTCATGTTGGAGTGGTGGTTGTTTGTGGGAGCATTCTTGTGCCCCAAGGGGATGGACTAGTATTTGAATGTTGATGCAATATCACTGAACGTGGTTGGTTTTGGATTTGAACTAAGGATGGATCCTACCAAGTCACTTAATTACACACTTCACAAGGGATCTCATGTGACCAACATTAGGAATTCCATCTTACTCCCTCTTCTCTTCATCATTTGCTACCCATTATTCACCTCACTTCTAGTGCTAAGATTTGAATGTCTATCGTGCTATGCTAGAACTTCTAATTCTTTGGCTGGTTCTCATGGATTTGGGTATTAACTCACGATTACCATTAATTAACTACAAAGCCCACAGACTCCTATGTTGACAATATGCAAGGGCTGTTGAGGCTACCACCTGCTATGGGGAGGACCCACTTGCATATCCTTTGGTTCCGTTTGTTAATCTCCTATCCCCTTGATATGGTTGGTTGATCATTTCTATGCTAACCATTGCACGGTCCCTCATCTGAAAAGTTCCATATTATGATATTCTTCTCATCTTGACTATTCTTCTAGTTACAATCTTCCTTCCTCTTTTACTCCTACTATTATCTAGTCTCTGTGACCTCCAATCACCCCCCATGTTTTGCCCAATTCACAACTTTAGACTTTTTCTTTAACGGTCAACGTAGGTCAACATTCATAGCACAACTGCATCAACTAGGCCTCGTATATGCATCCCCCTGCATTTATGTAGCCTCATTTATGCGGCCGCATTAACACATGAAAAAAATACTATATATACCCCCATTGCACCTTTGAAATTTGTCCATTTGTTTACAATGCTCAGGAAATTTTTCCATTTCTCTACACCAACACTTCTTTCCGAGCACAAAACTTTTCCACCACGTGTCCCAATCCAACCATTCTTTCAACCCTTCCACAACCAAAGGTATGCTCTTCATCATGGGGGGCTGAGTTCTAAAATTATTATAATTATCAAACACTTAACACCTCTTAGGGGACAAACAAGAAAAAATAAAAACAACACTATAAATTGCAACTCATATCTTATTATTTTTTCTAACCCCTCAACTACAGTCTGGGGAACTTAATAGGATGCACGTGTCATTGTCACAGCTTGGTCAAAAAGAGAAGATGTATGATTGCCATTTTGAGCAATTTATACACATTTTAATTTATGGTTATGCTGTGACTATAGATGGCACTCAAACCGAGGCATCCAAGGGGAGAAGAACTATCCCAACCAAGGGACAAGTGACCGAGAATGGAAAGAGGACAAGGTGCAAAACCTCTGGAGCATGTGGAGGGCTCACATGCAATTGGCCCCCTCCGCAAAGGACCTAACGTGGAATCTATTTGTCAGATTCTTGAAGAGAACATCCCCAGTGAACAATCGTGAAGGGATGAGACTTCAGTGGTAGCGCCATAGGTTGAGATCATCCTAACCTAGACCTATATTGACGTTATTAAGCAGAGGGAGCTGCAACGAATGGTCCTTCAGGACTTGAACTTTAGACCATTTCTAGAGAATGCACCAAAATAGGTCAAGACCCAATTGCAAAATTCTCCTATCTAGCCAATCATCACATCTAATGGTGAACGGTACTTAGGAGAAACTTACCTCTTCTGGATGAATCGACAACTAGGGTCCAGAGTAATAATCAAAGACATTCATGTCTCTTACTCTACCAAAGCAATTGCAAAAGCTCTAGGATTTCCAGAGACCAGAGCTGACATGGTGGATATTTCCAAACAAGCAAACCTCAAGGTAAAAGGGGAGTGGATCAGGAGATGCTATGGGGTAGAATGTAAGGAGTTTGGCATCCTAACCACTGCAAGGAGGGTTTATTCAAAAATCACATCTTACCACTTGAATCCAACAATAAGACCTAGCAAGATCGCTGCCTTCTCTGCTCGTGCTTGTGCCACTCTAAGTGGAAAGTTCCCCATCAACCTTCCATAGTTGCTTTTCCTAGAGATTGAGAAGATATTTGCTAAAAATGAACATGGAAGGTGAGCTCTACTCTTTCCCTACCTAATTAGAAAATTGTGCAAATGGGTAGGGATAGCACAATATGCCAATGACACAATTCGTCACATCCCAATTGCCTCATGGCAAGAGATGATGAAGGACAAGACTCTGGCCACAACACAACTCAGGGAAGAGTAGCAACCACCTCCACCACCTACACAAACAACAAAGTCAGGCTCGTAGACAATCGTAGAACACATATGCAAGATTCGACAATCGCTCTTGAGCCAATAAGAGCAATCAATAGGAACTAGTGGAGGAGAAGACCCTTTAGTCTATCGCCCTACGATGAGCCATCTTGAGCAAGTGGCTCAATCGATGAGTCTACTAGAGAGAGCTGGGCCGATGTTTTTTGTTGCTCGAACACAAGTGCCTGCTAGAATTGATCCCAATGTCTGAGAAGTAATGGTGTGCATCCAACAATTATTTCCTAAAATTTTAGGAAATGCCACTACTTTTTTTGTGCGCTTGGAGGATGGAGAGGGGGCGATTTTCCTAGTAATGTAACACCAGGGATAAGAAGTTGTAGTTGAAGTGGTTACTAACACAATTTCTACAACCATTAATGCGCGTATGACACCTATACCAGATGTACATGGACTTGGAGATGTACAGACGTCCACAAGAACTTCACATAGCAGGATCAATGTAGCCCAACATGAAGAGTTGTTGGACCGATTGGTGGGAACCAGGCAACCACTTCCAAATGTCTTTAATCTTCCAAACAACATTACTATGACCAAGTCAAAGTTGCTCTCAGTAAGGAACAAGTGCCTTATTTTGGAGGGGCAACTTGAAGCAACACAAGCGGATCATCAATGCTTGGCGGTGGAAGTTACCCAATTAAGGATCCAACTTACTGATCCAGCTCTCCTCAACCATGAGCTCACTAGGGATGAAGCTCTTCAACAGCTTCAAACCAAACTTCAGATAGTTGAGGGTGAGTGAGAGTTAGCAATCTTTGACAAGTCCTTAATAGATGCCCATGCTTACCATCTAAACAAGGACTTGGCAGAGGTTTGCCAGGAGAATGTCAAGCTGACCGTAGAAGTTCATCACCTAGGTAATGTTGGTGTTGAGAATCAACACATGAAAGACTTCATCCATCAACAGTAGCAAGAGCTAGCCAAGGTAAACACTGATGTGAGGAGATTGATAGTTGAAAATCGTATTTGTCTATGCAGGAAGTTCAAGCCTTGCGACAAAAATCAGCAATTGAAATCGCTGCTTGGAAAAATGAGGCCCTTAAGTTTGAACAAGTTAAAAATTACTATAGGGACCAAGTGGAATTGCAAAAATAAGTAAATGAAAAAGAGATTCAAGTCATAAAGGCTAAAATGAACCAAACACTCCAGCAGCTCCAGGAAGGAGGTGAGGTGTGGCAACCCATCTTCGATGGCTTGAATGCCTACAACCAGGCTAAGATCTACCTCAAAGAGCTACAAATTGAAGAAATGATAGAATACATGGAGTTACCCAATCTCCATTATGCAAACCTAGCTATGCTAATAGCTAGAAGGCCATGTTCTGACTTGGAAAAGCAAGTGGCCACCTCGTATTCTTTATACGAGGGTGAGTTCCAAATGCATAAAGAGATAAAACAAAAGTTAGAAATAGCAAATGCAAAACTCAAAGTTCTCCACACCCATTTTGAAGGACAACATGTGGTTGCAGAGAACTTGGCTCAATGAATGAATGACTACCAGCAGCTACAAACATCGATCCGAACATTTGATATCAAACGAAAATAATTCATTACTTGGTTTATGAATTTGAAGAAACTCTTTCCTGCACTTCCATGTCCTTGGGATGTTCCTATTCTGGCACACATTGGTGAAGCTACCTGGATAGTGAACAATCTCAGACACAAAGAAGATAAAATGAGGGCAATGTTGGAGGCTTTTCAATTGCCTCCGGAAGTTGCAACTGCTACAAGGAAACCTTCATCAACACCACAACTGCCACATGCATCAGAAGCTGGTGAAGGCCCGTCAGAACCACCACCACCAGGGACAGTGTGACCTTCTCCAACAACTTTAGCATTTTTCGACAGGGTGGAGAATCCATTGCTATCAAGATGTTCAATTTTTTCTTTAAACATCACAATTTTGTAATTTACTTTTTTCTATACACCCAGGCACTTGGTACATCAATAGAGTTAGTGTTTATGTAGATGTGTTTCGTCATGTGTGCTATAATAACTTCATACCTTTCAAATTGTAATAAACTCAAGGACGAGTTTCCACATATCAATTGGGCCATGTTAACGAAGCCCCATTGATGCAGCCATGGTGACGTGACCCCATCGACGTATCCATCCATCAGTTAACGTGACCTCGTTAACGCAAAGTTTGTCTCTAGCTATAAATATGCATGCACTCACTGCATTTATGTCATCTTTTGGAGTAGTTGTAGCGAAACTCTTGGAATTTATTCCTGTAAGAGTTAGAATATTTTCCAAGTGTCGTAGTAGGTGTGAGAAAGGTGTATGGCTCTTTATTCGAGTGCAAATGTACCTGAACCCATTGGCATGACTGGCAATAAAGACGAGCTTTTTGAGCATTCCTTGCAGCATTTAGATTTAATCACTTAAGCATTTTAACAGTTTAATATTTCAACACTTTAATAATTTTAGAAGTTTTTATTTTTATCACTTTACTATTATTTTCCTTTCATATTTTATGAGAACCATAGGCACAACCATCTCAAACATATATCAAACACTTGATAACCCAGTGACGCTTAATGTCTAGTAACCCAGCAATGGTTAGGGTATGTTTAGGATATGCACGGAAGATGGGATCGGTTGCTTATGCTAGTGAGAGTTAAGTGATAGAGTAGAACAATTATAAATTACACAACTTTCCATTCCCTACAATTAAAGAATTAGACCTTAAAAGATAAAAAGAAAACCAATAAAAATCATTTTCCTCAATCTCACTTAACCATTGCTTTAGAATATCACAAGTGAGGTTGGGAAGACAACAACCATTCTAACTAAGGTTTTGTTGGCTAGGGTTCAGTGTATGCAAGTGCTTGCAGTCTACGAAATTCAACCAAGTCAGACGTGAACGCCCGTGATTCGTATGGTTGGGCGTAGGGGTACCTTGCTGCTCATCACCACCAAATTCCTAGTAGTTGAAGAAACACTTGGGTTTAACTAAATTGTAGGGAGGTCATGGTTGGCTAAGCTTCAAGTGGTCTCATCTCCCACACATCAGGAGATTCACTTGTCATACTAAGGTGGTGAAATTATTATTCGTAGAAACAACATGTATCTACCATTGATCAACATTGATAGAGGTTCAGAGGTGAAGTTTCAAGAGAAAACTCCCAAAACTCAAGCTGGGGTTAATGACAACAACAATAATAACTACAATGTTAACAACACCAACTCTAAAATGCTAAATGATCAACGAAAACACCTACTAATTGCCATTTAGAACAAGAAGAATGGAAAAACTAGTATTGTACAAAAGAAGCTTATTGATCTATCTATCATCCCTTCTTTTGTTAATGATCATTTATTTACATTTGTATCATTTTATCATGTTTCCATGTTTGTTGTATTTTTGTATTTTCTTTCAAGACTATCTCGAGGTTACTAGAAAAATACAATGGCCTGCTAAGGACTAAAACTAACAATACAATGGCCTACCAAGGCCTAAATCTAGTAAAGCCATGACCTGCTAAGACCTAAAACTAGCAACATCATGATCCACCAAAGCCTAAAATTGATGAATACGTGGCCTCCTCTTCTTTTCATTGTTTATGCATTATGACTAGTTTACATCATGGTAGCATTTATAGTGTTTACTTTAATGTATATTCCATTCTTTTACAACTTTATTGCATTAACTAAAATATGAGATATAAAACAAAACCAAGAATTTAGACTTATAACCAAGAATGACTATACCAGTAGCCATAATCACACTGTGTGACGAAAGGACAACAAAAATACAACAGTAGTCATAGTTGCATAGTGCAACATGATAACAATAAATAATATAGTCTTTAAGGCTATGATAGCTAAAATAATAACACCAATGGTATGGCAAAAATGATAGAACATGACAGGCTCATCCAAAGGCCAAAACTAAGCCATGAGAAGGAGGAGGAAGACCATCATCAACATTGTTACCAACTTCATCATCATCATAAATAAGGTTACACTCAAGCTAAATTCGATATTTTCATCAAACATTTGACATAGGAAAAATAATAGTTAGCATTTTATTCAACAATTAACATGTAAGGCAAAGAAAGACATTTTGACAAACACTCGCCATGAAACTAGATTTCCACTAAAAGTATGTGACCAAATGAAAAATGTTGAGGCACGAAGACGTGAACCAAACCTCTTCATAGATCATTTCATGTCGCTAGAATGTTAGCTATGCAGATTTGATTTCAATCAATCTCTACATATTTTGTCTTGCTTCACTTTCAATCTTCATGAATAATACCTTACAATTCACCTATGAATTCAATAATAGAAACACAAAACCTATCATTCTCCATTATTCCTCTTTTCTATTGATTCCTCCAAGTATGTGCTAGTAGAAGCTAGTCTTAGAATAATAAAAATCCATTCACTGTAAGAGAAAATGAATATTATTTTCATCCATAGTTTTAGTGGGCTGGATCTCGAAACCATGCTTAAAAAATGAGGATAGAAAATGCATTCACCGGTAAATGTTCCTGTAGCATCTTAACTTGAATATACTTACATAAATTGTTCTAAAAAATTGTATGAGTTCTATGTTTTAATTCTTGGATTTGATACCTCAATAAAGATCTACATTTCCAACGTGATAAGATGGAAAAGATGCAGTAGCATAGTATATTTATTACCTTTACAATTTAAATGTTGCCAATAAATAAATTCAGTGTTAAATGCCAACGACATATTGTAAGACATTATGTACCCATAAAATGATCCAGAGAGATGCTTGAACTCAACAACTTACCTGTCACACAAGCCAGAGGTCGTGTCAAACGTAAATGTATTTGTGGAGAATGATGCATACAGAAACTCTCTTTTTAACAAATTTAAAGTTACTGGCATTGACATGCAGAGTGCGGCAGTAGGCCTTGTATGCTTGGCTGAGAAAGGGTTTTTCTTGTGATTAGGTCTCTCTCAAACTTGACAGGAGGATCTTTTGAATCTAATGAAGCGGCTGTATTTAGTGGGCTCTCCTCACCAAATGCTGCTAATGCAGTTATTCGGTTCATTCAATTTCTATGATCAAACTCATGCAATTCTTTTCAGCTTGCTAATCTTAGATGTTATGACATTGCCAATCTTCACCTTTCTTTCATCAAATATTAGCACATTGACATTCCTACGTTGTGTGAGTTTTGGTGCTCCGTGTCCAGAAGTACAGGGAAAGTGCAGGGAAACATAAATAGACTTTATTTCTTGAAACCAAAATTGATGGTTTTGTATTTATAAACTTGCAAACATTATACAGGTAGGCTACCTTCTACCATGGTCCTTCTGTGGCCTTTGGCCGCCATAAATCCTGTAGCCCCTATCAGGCAAAATAAAATAAAATAAAACAAAATAAGAAATGTTGCATCTACTGCCATCCATAGCCAGACTCCTACCTGCTTCCCCTCAAGCGTTGTGCCGCCGATCCCTTATCCTGCTGTCCACTGCAGAGATGCCTTGGAGAAAGCTGCACATAGACGGTAAATGTTAGAACCTGCTTCAACCCAAATGGTGCAAGTCTTGGTGATATTATCCAGTTGTGAAGCCTTAAAAATTTCTATTTAGAATCGATAGGCTAAAAATGAAATTCCATACCCTATGTGGGATATGGGATAGCGTATGGACACAAAAATTTCTATTTTAATTTCATATGCTAAAAATCAAATTCCATGCACTATGTAACGTGTATGGATACATAAAAATTTCTATTTTGATTCCCTAAAAATCAAATTCCATATGCTATGTAGCATGTGGGGTAGTGTATGGACACATAAAAATTGCTATTTTTTATTCCATATGCTAAAAATCAAATTCCATACCCTATGTAACATGTGGGGTAGTGTATGGACACATAAAAATTACTATTTTTTATTCCATACACTAAAAATCAAATTCCATATGCTATGTAGTGTATGCTATGTAGTGTGTGGACCATGGTTTGAACACACAAAAATTTCTATTTTTGATTTTATATGATGAAAACCAAGTTCCATACAATGCATAGCATGTGGGCCATCATGTGGCATTCCGCACACACTACATAGCATGTAGTAGCATGTGAGGCAAAAAACTACTAATTTCCTTTCCCAAACCCCAAATAACATGGAAATAAAAATAAAACCAAGAGAAATTTTTATTTTTTTTTCTTTCCATATGCTACATGTGAGAAAAGTGGTGAGAGGATTCACTAGATACATTGAACCTAGACCTAAAATTGACCATGGCTTCTACATGCTAGGAAACAAAAATTTTTGGCTTTTCTAAACTGGTTTCACTATGAAAACCCCTAAATTAAATAATTTAAAGCCTTTTTTGCCTAATTTCAACAATTTAAAGCATGATTTCCGTAATTTTAATAATTTATAGCATGCTTTTTCCTAATTTTGACAATTTGTATCCTATTTTACTAAATTTTTTCCTATCTTAAATACAGAATGACTACAAAAAATATTAAATTTAATTAATTAATACTATTTTGATCTTGCTTGCCTTGTTTGATCATATTTAACCTTGTTTGTCATATTTTATTTTGTCCCCGAGGGTGCAAGAAGCTTTTGTCTTGTTGTGGGTGATTAGGGGGTCATCTTGCAACTTTAGACTCTGTTAAGGCTTTGGTTTTAAGGTTTTTTTTCTCTAGTTTGTGGCTCACCTTAACAACCCAACCTTATTTTTACTTTGTTTTACCTTGTTTTTACTTTTCTTTTACCTCATCTTACCTTGTTTTCACCATGTTTTAACCTTCTTTAGCCATATTTTTCTTTGTTATTACCTTATTTTACTTTATTTTGCCTACTTTTACCTTGCTTTGCCATATAGTAATCCTACCTAGCCTTGTTTAGCCTTGTTTTACTTTGTTTTGACCTTATTTGGCCTTATTTTGCTCTATTATTACAATATTTTGCATTATTTTAACATTTTTTAAGATTTTATCATGCAAATGCCACTTGATGTACTTATGTTAACATCTAGGGTTAAGCTATGGAGACAAGGAAGTAATTTGACTAGGCTTTAAGCCTAAATAGACCGTTCTTGTAACATTATTTGACCAAGTTGACCTTCAATATCTAAGCCTAGAGCCTAGAAGCCTTTAAATCATGTAGCCTTAACACCCTAGAATGGCATGATTGCCCTTAACCTTGAAACTAGAAACATTACAAAGGATTCCTTGGTTGAATCCCCCATTTCAAACCATAATGGTGAGGGGAAAATGCATGAAACTAAGTTCCTCACCAAAACCTAGCTTGCTCAAGACATCATCAAACACCTACAAGGCAACATTAAAGCCTTCACATGGCTCTAATTACTTCTAACATTAACATGTCTACTTTTAGTGTTAATGGCCTTTGTTTACAGGTTTGGATGGATGAGTGGTGTTGAAAACTCCTATGGCCTACAACAAGTGAGCTTACTTGACCTCATATCTCTTTCTGATATCTCAAAACACTACAAGCTTTGTCTAAATCTACAAAGCATGAAATAAAGTACTCATGTTCCACCAGTTGTAACATATAATGGTCCATATTTTCTTATAACCATATGTAGCCAGTTCTAAACGCATGTATTTTTTCACTTGTTTGGTTGTACTCTTCTAGTTGTGCTTGCAAGATGAGCTTGGATTCATTACAAAGGTGTAATTCATCACCAAGGGTGAGCTACGACTCAACCTCAATGCATGAGATTTGGTTAGTGATGAGTCGTGAGGTATCCCTACCCTCAACCATACGAATATGAGCGTACATGCACGATCTGGTCGAATTCCAAGGACTAAGTGCTTATGCGCCTTTACAGAACTCGGACGGGTTAGTCAATTGTTGTCTTTCCAAGCTTACTTGTATAGCGCGATTGTATGGTTAAGTAACCTTGAGGTATATGATTTTTATATATTTTTATGTTTTATGTCCTAGTGCTACAATGGGAGAAGTGAACTAATTAAGTAACTAACTTAATTTAACTAATCAACTATGCTCTAACTAGTCCTAACACCAACATTCATTCTCACTTGTCGTCCACATCTTGAACCAGTGCAACACTACTGGGATTACCAAATGCTAATCGTTACTATGTTACCAAGTGTTCCACGCATGCTCGAAGTGGTCGTACTGAGTGTGATTGCTTGGGAGAGTTAACAAGGTGAGAGAGAGAACATTAATTAACTAAGGAAAGCATTAAATAACTATAAATAACATTAAATAAGCTATTCTGAATGTTGCAAGGTTTATCACAAAGTTCATCTTTATTTCTGACCACAAGGTGTGCTCAGGTACACAATGCTCGAATAAGGATCCATTCGCTTTATGACTCCTACTATGGGCACTCAGAAATAATTCTAACTCTAAGAAGGAAAAAAGGCAAGAGTTTAGGTAAGGGACTAAGACTAAAGAACTAACTATTGCCAAACCAAGTGCACCTACCTCTTATATATAGGTTGCAAGACATGCCATGATATCGAATGTTTGATCTCGCTTGAAAAGCTCTAATATTGCGTACGCAATATCGCAACCCCGATATCATGGCTCATCATACCCCCACGATGGAATAAAAACTTGTCCTTGACTTCGTTACAAAATATTGGGAAGGTATGGGATTATTGACTGAATGAGAACTGATAGCGATAGGGAATAACAGACTCAAAGTGCCCGGTGAACAAATCGACAAACATATTACAACATTGGTGTTCATACCCTTTGTGGTGAACATTGTACATGGATGGCATCCAGACTCTCATCCTGACAACTTGAAGAGAAAGAGAGAGAGAAACAAAAATGAGCTGTCGATGTCAAAATGTGCATTCTGTTGTTCATCCATAGCCATATGACCAAACTTGTTCCTTGCGTAAATGCTCCAACTCCAATCTATTCCGAGTGCTTCTTCCTATCCCAGTTCATTGTTCGTGTAATCGCCATCTACACACACAACACAATCACGAATTAGCAAGGATAGATAAGCCATAATGCAGTTGATACCTTGCCTCGATATAAGTGTATTGGCTGGGTTGTGGGTATGGCAGATACTAGGTTAGAGGTTTTTAATTGATAACTACCCAAGGTGTATGGGTGAGATAGGTAACGAGTGGAAAAATTTGCTACAGGGCCCCCACGACTAAGAGCAAACCTCTGGTAGCGATAGGGTGAAAAAACTGAAGGAACAATGAAGATGAGGGAAATAACAACGGTGAAGCCAATAAAATGGATGTCATGGATGGGGATGAAACAAGAAATGGTTGATTGCAAAGAATGTTTAAGGGAAAGAACTTAATAATTGCACCAAAAAGGAATGTCAATGGGTCTTCCCCAAAGCAAGCTCATGCCTCTTATGCCCTGAGAGACCTACAAACCAAAGAGTCCATGGGCTCTTGGAATGACATATGGAAACAAAGGTTAAGAACTTACCCACAAGAATTTACCGAAGACTAACAATGCATCAACAAAGACGTAGACTAATCATAAAACCAACAATGAGATGGAATATGGGAAGAAATATGGAAGGAGAGGAGGAAATCGAATGGAATCCCAAGAGTAAGGATGTGTAAAGTCCCTTGTGTATTATGTGGTTAAGGTGACTAAATAAAATTCATCCCAAGTCCAGGCTCACCAACCACATCTAGTGACCTCATATCAATACATTCGACCAATCCATCCTCATGAAGCAACAAGAATGCATCCATAAAAAGTCACTACCATTCCAAGGAGAGTGAAATGGAGAAGTAGGAAGCGAGACAAGGCCTTAGTTAGAGGGAACCTTCAAGCATGGATAACATGTCTTTTCAGTACCATTACTAGTGCTTGTAGCCTAGATTTCCTTATTATGTCTAAGGGGTATGCTTTGAATTCTCACCTATTTTTTTTATTTTTTATTTTTTTGTTGCATGAGAACCACACCATGCAAAGACTTATTTTGATTCAATCCACTTCCTAATATTTGATCAATGCTGGAATGGTAGAAGACATTATGAAAAACATCCAAGTACCTAAGAGAATAATTAGTGCAAATGCGTTGAATCCCCTTGAAGTCACATCGTTTTCAATCCATTTGAATCCTTCCTTGGTTTGAAGAATACCAAGTCACCAATTTATTAATAGGTTTTCTTAGAAATAAGGGATAGTGCACCTCCAAAAAAAGGGAGACCATAGAGTCAAATGGATGAATGGATGTCATGGACTCATTACCTATTTTATCAAAAGAAACCATATCTTAGTATCAACATTGAAAATCAAAGGTAAAAACCAAACATTAGCAATCAACATTATTATAGTACAATCCACCATCATGAGCACTTATTGTGTGACAAATGAAAGTAAATCAAACAAAGAAATAGTAAAAATGTAAACGATGGTGTAAAACAAAAATTTGTAAAATTGAAAATATGCATAAAACAAAAATACAAAAAGAGCTCAGGGCTTAGAATGGTTAGCATTGGTGGCCATCTCCCCCATGATTGAGTTGGAAGGAGGAGATTCAAAATAATGAGCAGTGTTGTCCACCAACAGAGGTAGTATTGGTGCTAGCTATTCTAGGCTCATGGAAAGGTTTGGTTTGTTGGATGTTGACCAATAATTTCTTATCCAGGCTCTCAAGTTTGTAAATCATCATGGCCCCTGAAGGAAAAGTTTCATTAATAATATAAGATCTTTCCCGCAGCGTTTGAAATTTAGTGCATTGTAGCACATGTGTGGGGTTCCAATAAAGGACCTTATCTCCTGGTTGGTATTTAACTTTCCTAATTTTAAGGTCATGACATCGTTTGTTAAACGCCTTGTGTAATTTGTTAGAGGACAAGGTGACTAATTAGTTCTCATCTAGCAAGTTAAGGTTCAAGGCTAAGATCACATGCTGTCGATAGTGTATGGATTTCTTCTTACATAGGAAGTTTTGGGAGTTTTCTGTACACTAACTCATAGGGAGAGTAGCCTATAGGGAGTTTCCATGTGGAGCGGTACGCCCAAAGAGCATCGTTCAGTTTGGTGCTCTAGTCTCGCCTATATTTGCTAATGGTTCTTATCAATATTTTTGTAATCTTCCTATTGGTTACTTCAGCCTAACCATTCGCTTGAGGATGGTATGGTGTAGTCAATTGTCCATACGCATTGCATCAACTTTCAAAAAGTCGCACCTGTAAAATGTGTGCCATTGTCAGAAATAAGTGCACAAGACACACCAAACCTATTAATGATTTTTTATTGAATAAATCGTCAATTGTAGATGATGTACAAGTCGCAATAGCAACTGCTTCTACCCATTTTGTAAAGTAGTCAATGGCAACAACGATGTAGGCTTTTCCATTGGACATTGATGTAATCGGTCCCATAAAATCAATTCCCCAAATGTCGAAGGATTCTAAAGGTTAAATCCATTGTTGCAAACCCTCCATTCTAGTAGTCATTCCCCCATCACATTGGTAGCACTCACAAGATTCGACGAAATGATGAGCATCCTGGAACAATGTAGGCCAGTAATATCCTACAAGCAAGATTTTAATGGTTGTTCGTCTCCCAGCGTAATGACCCCCACAAGGGCCTTCATGTGCATCTTGGGGAACTCTTAATTGATCTACATCAGGAACACACCATCAAACCAAGCCATCAGGACATACCTTATAAAGGTACCCATTGATTTTCACAAAATACTTGGCTCAGTGTAGAAACTGTTGTTTCTTTTTAACGTCCAACCCTTGTGATGTTTGTTGTGTAAGGAGATAGGTAAGAATGCTACTATACTAATTTATTTTCATGGTTAATTGATTATTTACTACACCTGCAAATAGGAGTTCATCAGGAAAGAGATCAGAAAGTGGATATTCATCCTCTTTATTGTTCCATCTTAATTGAGATAAATGATCAGCAACAACATTCTCAGTGCCTTTACAATCAATCACTGTAAGATCGAACTCTTGTAAGATCACGAGCCATAATATGATGTGAGGGCTTACCGTTGGTTTATTCAGCAAGAATCGAATTGCACTATGGTTTATCTATACAAATACCTTATAGCCCAATACATAGTACTTGAACTTATCTAGCGCAAACACCACAGCCATTAATTCCTTTTCGTGGTGGTGTAGTTGAGTTGTACACCAGCAATACTCCTACTTGCACAATGGATGTAATAAGGATGTTTTTGGTCATCTAACTATGTAAGTACAGCTTTTAAAGCATAGTTGGACACATCAGTTATGATGTGGAATGTTTTGGACCAATCAAGAGCTTGTAGAATAGGTGTTTCTACAAGCTTCTATTTCAAAGTTTAAAAATCTAGCTCACATTCTCTAGTCCATTTAAAAGGTACATCCTTTTTTGTTAGTTCAACCAATGATTTTGCAATCCTTGAAAATTTCTCTATGAATCTCCTATAATAGCCAGTGTGTCCAAGGAATGATCAAATGTCTTTTATTGTTTTAGGTTGACGCATGATTCCTTGGATGACTTTGATCTTTTCTGGGTCTACCTCTATCCCTGTTTGTGAAATCTTATGTCCTAATACTATGCCTTCTTAGACCATTAAATGGCTTTTTTGCCAATTGAGCCTTAAATTGATTTTAACACACCACTCTAGTACTTTCTCTAATCGGTCCAAGGCTTGATCAAAGTTCACTCCATAGGTGGAGAAGTCATCCAGGAAGACTTCTACACCATTCCCTATTTACTATCGGAAGATACTTAGAACCAAACGTTGAAATGTTGCAGGAGCATTGCACAAGCCGAACGACATCTATTTGTATGCAAATGTCCCCAAAGGACTTGTGAATGTAGTCTTGGATTGGTCTTCTAGTGCTATTTGGATTTGGTTGTATCCATTGTATCCATCCAAAAAACTATAGTAGCGATGCCCTGCAATGGTGTTTAAGACCTAAATGACAAATGACAACAGAAAGTGGTCTTTGAATGTTGCCATGTTTAATAGCCTAAATTCTATGCACACCCTCCATTTACCTCCATTTTTGGGCACAATAACTAATGGACTAACCCATTCTCTATCAGCAATGGGGTAGAAGTTGTTCAATTTTTTCTTTAACCACTTGCTTCAGTTTGGGTTCAAATGCCTCTATGGTTGTTGTCGAGGCTTCATGGAGGGGTCAGTGTAAATTCTATGTTGGCATATCCTAGGGTCTATTCTGGTTAATTCAAGATATGACCAAGCAAAGGCTTTCGACCATTTGTTCACCATTTTCAGTAGTCTCTCTTTTTATTGAGGAGCAAGCCTAGCATTAATAATTACTAGTTTTCCATTTTTCAGAAATGTGTACTCCATACCGGTGGGCAACGATTTTAACTCCAAGGGCTCTTGCTTAAAGTTGTCAGGGATTTCCAACTTTCCCTAGTTGATATTTCCAATGTCGAGACTTGGAAATTGGCAATGGACTTGCTCTAATGTGTCTATGCTATCAATGTAAGCACAAGTAAAACCCTCAGTTGGTTCCATGCATATAGTTGAGCTACTCTCTTGGTCAACTATCACCCACTGGGTGCCTTCCTATCTTGTGACTGCTACATACAGGCATCTTTTTATGTTAGTTACTTGTGCACACTGGTTGCATGTAGGCAATGTTAAATGTTATACAAACCAGGACTTTTGCATGCAACTACACCTTATGCCACTATATGCAAGGCACAAAAATTTCTTCTTCTTGATCTTTCTAAATGTATTTTCCTTTGATATCTCTAGGAAAAGATCATGTATTCCTAAGTGTGCATCAATTGTGCTTAGCCATGCTCTTCCCATTATGATTGGGAAGTCCCCCTTACAATTGTTAACTTGAATCACTAGGAAGTCAACTGGATACAACCAACCACAATCAGTGGTGACAATGTCCTCCACGAGTCCTAATGGGATAGTTATAGACTGGTCAGCCAACTCAAAATGAATGTTACTCTTTTTTAGTGGAGGCAGGTTCTAGGCTTTGTACATTTCTTGAGAGATTAAGTTGACACTAGAACCTGAATCTAAAAGAGCTTTTCAAGGTTCATTCCCAGTGATTTGTAAATCTATAAGAGGACTCCCAGGATCAGAGAATTTCCTAGGAAGATGGCTAGCCTTAATCCAATCGGTAATGGCATGTGTCAACATGATCATGTGCGTTGAATGTGGCCTTTGGGTTGAAGGGAGTTTCAAAGTTTCAAATGATGGTGAGGCCTTTGGAGAGTTAGCTTCTTGGGACTGCATGGACTTCGTTGGACTATTGGTCCTAAATAAAGGTCTCTTCTTTGTGTGATTGTTTGAACCAATAGTAGGGTGAGAATTAACAGCCCTTGTAGCATTACATTGCTATGGCTGGGCAAGGAGCTCACCCTACATGGCTAGAGCAAGTGGTAATGGAGTTAAGAGTGGATGATGTGCAATCGGATGAGAAGGATAGTACATTTGTGAAATCTCTCCTCTACGATAAGGAGTTCTATAGTACTCATGGGTTTGGCAGTGAGACTGGGGAGCAACGTGAATCGGAGAGTCACATGGAGAGATTGGCTACTGCACGTAGTATCCATACGAGCTAGGTTGACGGTAAGGGTACTGTTGACATGGTGGTGGTATTCCCCATGATTGTGGGTGCTACCATTGTTGATACTACTCATTTGGTTGTGGTGGAGTTCCACTTGGATAATACATCAACGTTTGTTGGAATTGCCTTGGGTTACCTTGGGGATAACGTAACCTTCAAGGTGTTTTCCTTCTATTTAATCATGGGTTGAGTGCATACACCCTAGACTCCTACAGATGTGAGATTATAAGGCAACATCCCTTAGGATGGTCATATTGGCATATCTCACATCCACCATCATTATCTGTATTTGAATCCACAACCTCTTTGATGATGGCAACTTTTCCCTTACCTTTCTTATGCACATATTTAGCTTCTTTCTTTTTTCTCCTTTCTCGATTACTACTTTCCTCTCTAGACTCCTCTACTATTTTGAGAACTATTTGAAATCTATTATCTAGGGAGTCCCACATTTGATCCACCTTTGCTAATAATTTTGATGCAAGTTTTTTAATGGGCAAGGTTTTCCTGTTCACCATCTCTTCAAGTGGTGACTCTTCTTCATCCTCACAAAATCTAATTCCCTTCTTTCAGAGGGAAAGATCTCTGTTATATTCTTCTACACTCTCTCTTTTCCTTAACTCACCTTCCTCTTTAGCAACTTGCTCCAATAATCTTTGAACTTAATGGGCCCAAAGGTCATATAGTCTTCCTTGGGCATAAGTCCCAAGGGTTCTTCGCATTTCATGCCTAAGCCCATCTATGAGATCGTGTAGTTGGTCCCTCTACAAGTAACCATGGCCCAGGCAATGATGTAATAGTGCATAATATCAATCCATGGTAGCATCCAAGGGTTCTTGTTCTCCTTGTTTCCATCCTTGGATTTTCTTTCACAAGTTGGACACTCGGGAGTACTTTTGATACTTATCATTAAACAGTTCTAACATGGTTGATGAGTGGCGAGGTACCCCTACACTCAACCATACGAAACAAGCGTAGCACGCATGATCTGGTTGAACTCCGTAGACTAAATGCCTAAACGCCACAAGGAACGCTTGGGGTTAATCGTTCGTTGTCTTCCCAGGCTTGCTTGTATGTGTCAAGGTATATGATTTTTTTGGTATTTTTTGGTTTATCTCATAAGCTATGAGGGTGAAGGGTTGAGAAACTAACTAACTCTAACTACAACACTAAGTCCTAGCATCAGCATCCATTCCCACTTGTTGTACACACCCTGAACTGTGCAACTGTGGCTACCAAACACTAATCGTTACTGGGATCACCACACGTAATGCACGTGCT
>MNCI01015527.1:314815-329449 GCA_015680685.1 Gnetum montanum
GGGCCTTTGCCTTGTAGCCTGAGGGATTGGCGTGTAGGACCTTGACAATTTATCTGTTCAGTAACAGTCATAGATTCCATAGCAGTCACAGGGTTTGAAGTAATTGGTAGTGTTACTGGGTTGACTTGGGAAGATTCCATGATAAATGTGAATGGACTAGGATAGATGAATGGAGTTGGATCGTAAGCAATTGTAGTGTGGGGTGACACAAGCTTGGTGTGATCAACAGGGATGAAGAGACTCAAATGGGCAAGATGGATGAGTTTTGATAGGTAGTGAGGTTTTAATCAATAACAAGAAAGTGGCCCTCCTTCTAGCGCCAAAAACTGTACTGACCTAAATCGTCGGTGTGAGGCTGGAATGGAAACAGACACCGAAAGATTATTGGGCATCCACAGTTGACCCTGCCTTCACTTGAGGGCAAGCTGGAAAATGGAACGAAGGCAGAGTGCCTTGGATGGTTTGCACGCAAATCAACCAAGGACTTCCCCGAGCGTAAGCTACGGCTAGCGTTGGGGTTATCGTGAACGATGTAAACAGGATGTAAACAGAATGCAAACAGCGACGCAAAAATGTAAACAGAGCGTACTGAATTATAAATAAAGCACAAACCAAGCTATATTGTAAACAAAGAATAAAACGAAGTAAATAACATAAATAGGAGGCAATGAACTTTATTGTAAAAAATGTATGCACCGGTCGAAGTGTAGCTGCACGTGTGGATGGCAGGTCAAGCACTAAGCCCCAGGATGATGTCTGAAGTGATGATGCGATAATGTGATGTGATGAACGTGAGGAATGCTTGGATGCCAACAGTCAAATGTGCCGAGCGCCCAAGGATTGCTAGTTCTGTAATTTCTTAGAATTGTCAATGTCTCTAATTTTTGCCTCTAATTACCCCCAATTTATGTGAATTGACAGGGTATTTATAGGGTTGGGTCGTGCTCCGACACAGAATTTTAGAATGGAATCAACGGTTGAGAGATGAGAGGAAAGTGGATCTGGTAACATGTGTCCAATGGACAGTTGTGCTTGGGTTGGATGCATGCTGGCGAGAGTTGGATGTGTGTCGGACAGTTGTGCACGAGTTGGATGTGTGCCGGCAAGCTACGTTCTTGACCAGGTACATTGCATTTTACAATTTATGGGTTATTCAAGCCCATGAAAGTACATTTAATTTAAACATGAGGGCCGAACATGCCCGCACATGTCGACTTACAATGAAATGTACAACAAGAGAAATTTGACCCCCATTTGCGTGAAACTTCTTTGTTTNCGATGAATAGTATTTTACGCAGTGAATGGTGTTCACGCGATGAATAGTCTTTTACGCAGTGAATAGTGTTCACGCGATGAATAGTATTTTACACTGATGAATAGTGTTTTACACATCTTACACTCTGCAGCGTAATAAAATGTAGCCACAGCGTAATCAGCTGAAAACACCTCATTTAAGGCCCGAATCTTGATTTTCTGAAGGCTGGGAACCGCTGGGGACCTTGGCGAAGGTCATGGGGGGTCCTTGTGCTTGATTTTGGCTTGTTTGGACTTAGTTTCAGGGCCCCAAACATTGGTGACACTAATCCTTACGTTGTGCAGCGTAAACACAACGCGAGCACATTGTACTTAGCCAAAATTCCACTTTTTGACCTTAAAATGGATGATTCTTGATACCGAGACTTGCCGTCATGATTTGTGGGCACCCGGGGGACCTTGCTTGCTCCATGATGGGCTGCTTAAAGCCATTTCAGAGGCTCTGAAGTTGTTTGGAAGTGTTGCCAAAATTTTTGTGGCATTTCAGTAATAACATTTCATAGTTAGATGAAAGTAATAAATACATAATAAAATGTAACATAACCAACATTTAAAACATAATTGGCTTGTATTAAAAACTTGTAAAACATAATACAATTCCCATAATTAATAAAAAATCAATAATTCTAGTTGAATATTATAGAATAGAATGCAACTTAAACTAAAATTTAAATCTTAATGAAACATCTCAAAAACATGAATTAATCATTAGCATCATTCTCTAAATCTTTGTCATTTAAGCTAGAAAGTCATATAAACTAAGGTAGTTAGTCCTAAGATTGAGTAGTTTAAAAAACCTAACAAATACTCATGGATTTATTTAAAGGCAAGAGGTAGTTTGATGGTCATGCACATGGATTAGCTGCAAATAAAAGCTAGTCGAACAAATACAAACTAGATTAATGCATTTAACAAACAACATCATAAAAAATATACAAACCAATAAATTGAGATTCCACCACCATCCACTAGTCCATCCACAAATGAATAAATTGGTGAGTCTATAATCCACATGTTAGCAAATGATTGGTGAGTCTAAAATTCACATATTTACAAGTATAAAACTCATATATTATCAAATTGATGAGTCTAAAACTCATATAATCTTGAATTAATAAGTATGAAATCCATATATTATAAATAGATTATTGCGTTTAAAACCCACACATTTTTGAATTGGTCAAACCAAACTAAATATCAAACTAACAGATAATAGATACAATAAAAAATCCCTAGGTGTTGGAAAAATGAAGTAGGGCTTCCAATCCCCTTGTTCTTCCATACATATGTGTTTAGCAGGTTTCCAACTTTGTGGAAGCATCTTAAAGGTCAAAAAGAAATATTGACTAGGAGTGGAGTCTTTATAGAAGACATCTTCAATTTGATAGGAGACATCTTGTAATTGGAGGAGATTTCTTTCTTGTAAAGGAGACATCTTAAGACAGATGTCTTGCTAATAGCAAAGACATCTTTCCTTGCAAAAGATGTCTTACTCAAGGAGGATACATCTTTCAAAAATAGTAGACATATTGTCTAAAAGCTAGGATTTCACAAGAGATGTCTTCCCAAGGCCATAGATGACCTATACCATTGGGAAAATTTTAGAATTAGTCATTCCAATTCAAAAAACACTAGAAGAAGATATGAAAGGATGGAAAATAGAAAAAACAACTCTTCAAGTTGAGCTTGAGAAAATTTTTCTAGGGTTTTTCTTATCTTATTTTATAATAAATATGGATTGTTTCATTCTTGTAAGAAGAAAGAGAGTTGTAAGAGAATATTTCTTGGTGACAGCTCTTGAATTGATGAGAGCTTGGGCAAGGTAAAGAAGACAACATTAAGTAAGTGCATAGAGGTTATGACTCCAAGGACAATTGTGTTATGTGTTGGCCTTTTTGTTCTAATCTTGCTTATGTATTAATATCTCATTCTTGGGTTGTGGAAGAATCTCTCTATTGGTTATATCTTGCATTGAGAACAACCATTGTATGATTGTAGTGTCTCATCCTCTGCAATATCAATTGAGTATTCAAGAGGTTTTGGATGTTTGTGGGTTTTGGTAATACTATTTGATGAGTGGCGAGGTACCCCTACACTCAACCATACGAAATGAGCATAGCATGCGCGATCTGGTCAAACTCTGCAGACTAAATGCCTAAACGCCGCAAGGAACACTTGGGGTTAATTAATCGTTGTCTTCCCAGACTTACTTGTTGTTGTCACGGTGTATGGTTAAGTAAGTCCGAGGTACATGATTTTTTTGGTATTTTCTGATTTATCTCCTATGCTAAACGGTGAAGGGTTGAGAGACTAAAACTAATTCTAACTACAACACTAAGACCTAGCGTCAGCATCCATTCCAACTTGCCGTACACACCCTGAACTATGCAACTGTGGCTACCAAACGCTAATCGTTACTAGGATTACCACACGTAACGCACGTGCTCGAAGCGGTCGTACTGAGGCACCTAACTAGCCTAAGTGTGACAAGCAGCTGATTCCTTGACTAGCCGTACACATCTGTAGATGCTCGTAATCAAGTCGTACTTGTCCCACGTTCTAGGAGGTAAGGGTGAGAGAATCTAATCGCGATGAGTAGCCGATTCCTTGGCTAGCCGTACACGTTCGTCAACGCTCGTAACCAAGTCGTACTCATGCCGCGTTACTAGGAAAGCAGTAAATAACATTAATTAACCTATCCATGCACTACAAGGTTTATCCACAAAGCTCGTCTTTATTTCCATACACAACTTGCGTTCAGGTACAAAGCTGCTTGAATAAAGAACCGTTCACTTGGGGGACTCCTACTGCGGGCACATGGAAAATATTCTATCTCTGGGGTGCCGCCAGAGCTTCACTACTTTATGCCTAGGATGAGAAATGAGGGGAGTGCCACCTCTTATTTATAGATTTGACGGCAGACCATGATATCGCATACGCGATATCGTAGGGGATGTGATATCGCTTCAGCCGCAATATCGCGTACGCGATATCGCGGCTTGTGCAATCCACGTCTCATCACTATTGTAATCTTCTAATTGAATAATTGAAGATAACTAGTTTTTCTATTTTCTAGAAAATTAATTATCTTTTCATAATATCTAGATTTATTATTTGAAGGTGAATAATTATTAAATTAAACTTGCTCTAGCTTTATTGGTATTGAGTCTTTGTATATCTTGGAATTGGTTGAGGACTTTTTCTATTTTAGATGACACATAAGAAGAAATAGGTTTAAGTCCTGAATAGAGATATGAATAACATAAACTCTATCTTCCATATGATGGTTGCTCAATTAGATGAAATCAACATAGAAGGTTCACTCCACAAATAAATCACCTTTAAGTTAAATCTAGATATTATGCAAAGATAAAAAATTTTGCTAGAAAATAAGAAAACTAGCTATCTTCAATCAAATTATTAGAAAATTACAATAGGGTTCTCAAAACCCATATACATCTAAAACCCGCCACACTTAAATGATATTTTAGAGCATGAGGCTCTACAATCACATGATAGTTTTTCTCAACACAAGATACAACCAATATAGAATCTCTCCTACAACATAGGACTGAGATCTCAACTCATAAGTAAGATGCAAGAGAATAGAACACATTAGCCAACAAATCACAAGTTGATCATGGAGCTACAATCATCAATTTCACTTACTTAATGTGCTCACATATACTTTCTTTCCTAGCTCTCTACACTCAAGGGCTATCTCCTTACATATGGTCCCAACAATGGTGAATACAACAATATTTATGACAAACTGAAAGATAAGAAAACTAGAAACCATTCCTTAACTTAACTTGATACTCTTTAGATGTTTCCCAAGTCTTCTCAGCTTCTTTCCAGCCATTTCCATCCTTGTTCATCATGTTTTGGCTATATCCTAAATTAGAATGAATGTTTTCAAAAGTTTCCCTAGCCATATGAGTGTCTTTGACCCCTAGGAGATGTCTCTTATCAAAACCAACTTTCAGGGAAGATTTCTTCTATCCTAGAAATACATCTTCCTCCAAGAAAAGACATGTCCTCTTAGTAGAAGACATCTTGGGCAAGATTTCATCTCCTAGTAGCAGACATCTTGGATAATATGTCTTTTCACCTACAAGACATCTTTTCCAAGAAGATGATAAAATTAGCATGACATCTCCCCTACAACCAAGACATCTTTTATCAACGCCCAGTCTCTACCAAGATGTCTTCTTCAAGTTTGAAACCTACAAACATAAATGTATGGAAGAGATAAAGAAAATTGAAAGAGGTGTCCTTCCACCAGATATCACAACCTAACCTATGATATCATAGATGTAATCAGAGCCTAACCTACAATGTCATAGATGTGATGTACTGAGGTTCATTCATGCCTATAAATATAAGATCACTTTTATGTCAAAGTAGCCTTTTAATTGATTCTTTATCTAGATACCTAGAGTCTATTTTTATGATGTTAGATATAGTTATGAGTGCCCATAGTGTGGTTGTAAATAATTGTATGACATCTTTATTCAAGTAAAATATACCTGAACACACTTCATGATTGAAATAAAGATCAAGATTGTTCATAACCATTGTAGAATTTCATGTATCTTAGATTTATTTTTAATGTAATTTAATTTCACAATGTTATTTATATTGTCTATGTCCTTTATATTTCTACCATACATTAGTAATTTGATGAAATAAGTATGAATGATTTTGAGCACAAAAGTATAATCATCTAATAACCCGTTAGTAACTTTTCCTGGTTCCTCTACTAGTAAGATGCTTAGAAATCCCAGTGACAATTATACTAGACCAAGATATGTATGGTAGATCAAGACAAGGTACTTATCACCATTAGGATAGTTTAATATTTTATTTTATTTTTCTCTCTAGTTAATAGATTTTATATTTATCTTACTATGTCTTACTTTAGCATTATATCAACCAATTAACATCAATATATCCTATACCTTATTGTAAGTTAAACCATACATCTTGACCCTCACTAACTTTAGTAAGAAGTTAATGACCATAAAATTCATATCAATGAGCTAGAATAATAATATTATCCTATTCATAGATCACAATCAAGTGATACATATATGGTTGTAACTTGTACGGTTGGGCATTAGAGACTCTCATTACTCATTGGCATCGTTGTCAAGGATGATGTCAATATATACTAGTTATTTTATCTTAAATGAGTTCATTGTATTAGAATTTGAAGATATATAATATTTTCAAAACTCATATTTAAGTCCTAATTGATTAAATATGACTTCAAAATGCAAAGTAAACTCCCAATCTATACATGATATTAATGAAGATAATGATAAAACTTGTGTTAAAAAGAATTAGAAAAGATTAATTTAAACTAGGATTTTCTATGTTCACCTAAATCAACATTACCCAGATTTCACTGTCATTTTCATAAAAATGAATAATGTAGATGGAGAGACTTGCAGGACAACATTGTACTACCACTAGACCATTCAACTCTATCTATACTTCAAGAAGATCTACTCAAATATGGTCTTGGTCATGCACATGGGGGCTATTAGGTTACTAAGAATATGACTAAATCTTACCAGCCAACTAAAGTCCAAGCTATAAGAAATGTTATTATGGAAGCAAGAGATGAATAAAATAAAGAGAAATATGCATATTAAGTAATATTACCCTTAGAAAAATAAGATGTGAAATATCAAGCTCAAAGATCTCATCAGCATCATTGATCCAATTCTCAACCATCTGTTCTACACATTGAAGATCCTATGTAATAAAAACTATATTTAGCAAAAAAATATTGAAAGAAATGAAATGGATTCTACAAAAAGGAGGAACCCAAGGCCTAGAACCTCTTGCAAATCCAAAAGAGAAAAATCAAGGGATCAAAAAAGGAGAGTAAGCTAGCACTAGCTTTCAAGTTATCCATCCTTCTCATCATCTTATTGATAGATTTTGATAAAGATGAATGTAGAGATGGAGATAAAGCTCCACAAATGGATTGAAAAAGAAATATCATCATGATATATTTTTGAAAAGAAATAGACATCATGGTAAAAATGAAGATGGAGAGTAAGAAATAAAGAGAAAAAGGAGACATAGGAAAAGAAATGAAGAAGAACATTAAAGAGGTCATCATTACTACAATAGATATCACAACAAACATGAAGATCATGATGAACCCCTACTAGTCACAAGAAGCATGATAAAAATTAGTAAAGTTATGTATATTCCAATAAGAAATCAAAGGAACAATTTCATCAAGCAACTTCTTATAAAGAATATTTCAAAATTTAATGGATATAATGTTGATTTACAACATCACCTTCAAGCTTTTCATGATGTCTATGCACTCCAAAATATTGAAAGTGAGTGGTAGAAACTTAATTTATTTCCAAGAATACTCATTAATAAAGCAAAAAGTTGGTATCAACCATTAGAACTATAATTCATTTGTACTGGAAGTATGATGCTGAAATTATTTAATGACAAATACCAAACATATTCAAGAGTATCAAATTTGAAAAAAAAAATACAAGAATAGAAGCAAGGAACTCATGAATACCTTGATGTAGCTATGGGTAGATACTATTCACTCTTACATAGATGTCTAAGGCACAAATTTTCCCAAATGACACAACGATGACATATAATCAATGGGTTGAAAAATAAAACTAAATAGACCATTGGGAATGTACGCCTAGGAAAGATTATCTAAAATTCAAGCTCATAACATAAAAAGGCTATTAGAACAAGTTGTTGAAGAAGAGTAAGAGTTGAAAAAGATTCTATAAAGGAATATAATATGGATCCTTCTCTTGTCAAAGTAAGATATTCAAATCTATGAGACACAAGAGGGGAAATCTATGGAAGATGTGATTCAAAGGAAACCCTTACCAATATAGAATTTCACTAATGATATTATAGAAAAGGTTGAAAAAATGTGAAATTTAGTTGATGAGAAATTTGAAACTGCACTATAAATAATAGAAGAAAAGACAAAACAAGCATTAATCAAAGGAAAATACAAAAAGAAAAAAAAAAGAAAACTAGATGCAACTAGTACAAGTATAAAGGGAAAGCTATTATTATGGAAGAGGTTACTAATTCCAATTCAAAAGAAGAAAAGGGGTGTGATTTTTACCAATAAAAAATTCTAAATAATGCTATCTAGTCATGATTCATTTATAAAAATTTAGCACATATGCATTGAATCTGAAGTTTGTTAAAAAAATTCATAGTAGGTTACCTTATCCACAGGATAACTATAGACAATCCTATTAGAAAAAACTATATTATCCTAGTGGGGCTGATCCTTAATCTTAGGAGTATACCATCAATAGTGAAAAAACCCATAATCATGGGGGATATACCCACTTAGGTAATAATATCTCTATAGATAGCCAAATTCTTATGGTCATTACATCCAGCAACATGTGTCTCTTGGTGATGATAAGCTCTCATGGATTCCATAATCAAAGCTCTCTAAATGTCATAAATTAATAAGTTTGAATAAGTAAAGAAATTAAAAGCTTTATTCATGTTGAAAATGAAGAATTTATAGCATAAAAGAAGCATATACTTCCAAGGACATATAAGAGGTTCAATCCAATTATCATACCACTCAACCAAAGTAATCACACACACAAGGATGAAAACCAAGGTAATTGGCCAATTTTCTCTCTCTCTCTACTATATCTTCTTATAACTCTCCACACAATGGTCACTAATGGCTCACCAATCAAAAGAATAAGAGTTCTCAAGATGTGTTTCATACTCCCTTCTCCAAGACACTCTCTTGAGGCTCTCTTACCTTACTCTTGAGACTAACATTCTTCCTTCTCAGTAGCCTACCTCAACATGGGCCTTCAATGCCTTTGTATAGATTTCTAAGTGACACTTCATCTTTCTTCCAAATTGCAATTCAATTTGAAGTGTGTTGAAATTTATACAAGACATCTTGGAGAAGCAAAAGATGTCTTTCCTGAAATAGCTAGATGTTAGAGGAGACATCTTGAAGTTGGAGGAGACATATGGCCTATTGGGGAGACATCTTGCATGTTGGGGAGACATCTCTCCTACTAGGGAAAAAAATATGGATGCTTTTTTGAGGTCTAGAACCTCCAAATACCTCCACTCAAGTTTCCATAGACCAAAAAATCTCCTAAACTCATCAAAATGAGCCCAAAACACCCTGATGAGATGCGATTCGCATGAACCGTGATATCGCGGCTGCCACGATATCGCATCCCATGAGATATCGTGTCATCCCCTGCGATGTCGTGTACACGATATTGTGGTCCACTTCCAAATCTATAAATAAGAGGCGGCACTCCCCTTATTTTCCATCCTAGGCTTAAAGTAGAAAAACTCTGATAGTTTGATCACTCTAGAGATAGAATATTTTCCATGTACCCATAGTAGGAGTCCCAAAGTGAACGGATCTTTATTCGAGCAACTTTGTACCTGAACGCAAGTTGTGTATGGCAATAAAGATGAGCTTTGTGGATAAACCTTGCAGTGCATGGAATAGTATTTATTACATGTTATTTCCTACCTGTTATTTATTACCTGCATTAGCGCGGTATGAGTACAACTTGATTACAAGCATTGACAAATGTGTACGGCTAATCAAGGAATCGGCTGCTCATCACAATTAGTCTCTCTCACCCTCAACTCCTAGAATGCGAAATGAGTACGACTTGATTACGAGCATCTATAGATGTGTATGGCTAGTCAAGGAATCGGCTGCTCATTACGTTTAGGCTAGTTAAGTGCCTTGGTATGACCACTTTGAGCACGTGCGTTACGTGTGGTGATCCCAGTAACGATTAGCATTTGGTAGCCACAGTTGCATAGTTCAGGGTGTGTACGGTAAGTGGGAACGGATGCTGACGCTAGTTAATTTAGACTTAGTCCTTAGTTAGAGTTAGTTAGTTTCTCAACCCTTCACCTCGATAGCATAGGAGAAAAACTAGAAAAGACTATAAAAATCATATACCTCGGACTTGCTTAACCATACACCGTGACAACTACAAGTCTGGGAAGACAATGAATGATTAACCCCAAGTGTTCCATGGAGCATGTAGGCATTTAGTTTGTGAAGTTCAACCAGATCACGCATGCTACGCTCGTTTCATATGGTTTAGTGTAGGGGTACCTCGCCACTCATTATTGGCACCATTGCCGGGGACTAAGTGTTTGTGCGCCAAATAGAACATAAGGGATATCACTCACATCATTGTGAGCCTTAATGAACCTTCAAGTTAATCAAGAAAAAAATTCATATAATGGTGAATTAGCACACCGATAAAAATGCCTTCTTTTCATAAGAGCAACTCACCACCTAAGGATCATACACGAGACAGTCGGAAACATAAAACACATAACCAAAATCAGCCAAGTCCTAAACAATATAAGATGACATATACTCATCCCAATGAGTATATCCCTAATTTTACTTTTATTCTCCATCAAGACGAAAAGCTGCGATGGAGAGATTTGCAAGGTAACATTGTGTTACCCCTAGACCGATCAATCTCTCGCATGCTTTTCCGTGCCTTAGCACAGATTGGCATGCAAGAACTATATGTTGAATACGTTGCGGAAAATTTTGACATGAGGGATTATTATCCCATAGATGCCCAATGTATGAGGGACTTAAGGCAAGAGAGTCAACATGCACTGTTGAAGGGCAAGGTCCAGCATGTCCTTAGCAAAATAGGAGATGAGGAACCCCTTATCATGGGTTCTTTAGCAAATGATGTTTCCCCTCCTAACAATGGTGAGGAGGTTGGGTATCAGAACCTACAATCAATGATACATATCCCTGGTTCTGATGCCCGTGAACGTCAACTGTTCACAGAGGGAACAACCACTTATGCTAAGGACGGGCACTTGGATCATCACCATGATCAGGGCCGTAGCAGCCAAAGAGAAGGCAAGAAACATCGTCATGGTGATGGTTCCCCTTCTTCTTCTCTTTCATCCCATCACTCACCATCTCCTTCCACATCTAGGCGCAGCCATCATGAACATAAAGGTGAGGATAAAAGTAAGAAGGACGAAAGACCTCAATGGGAAAGTCGAGAGAGAGGACAAGGGCAAGGACGAAGGGAGAGTAGGGAACAATGCAGACATCATAGGAGTCATGAAAGAGATGATCATGATGAGCCCCTACTCACAACCCGAAGTATGCTTGACATAATAGAGGCAGTTAGGATTCCCACAAGGCATTTAAAGGATAGTTAAATCAAACGATTAGACATGAACAATATCCCACGATTTGAAGATTTTAAGGGGGATATAATGCTAATCTGCAAAATCATTTATAGCCATTCCACGATGCCAGTGCCTTGCAGAATATAGAAAATAAGTGGCAAAAACTTAAGTTGTTCCCAAGGACATTCACCAAAGAAGCAGAGAGTTGGTACCGGTCCTTAGAATCGGAAACCATCAGGAGGTGGAGTACGATGCTAGAACTGTTCAATGAAAAGTATCTAACATACTCTAGAGTATTCAATTTGCGTAAGTAGATCCAAGGCTGGAAGCAAGGTACACATGAACCCTTGGATGCTACCATGGCCCGCTACTACACATTGTTACATCATTGCCCGGGCCATGGGTATGCTCAGCAGGATCAAGTTCGCCACATCGTGCATGGGCTAAGGCATGAAACTAGAAGAACCCTTGGAACTTACACCCAAGGAAGACTCTCACAACTTAGAGCCCATGAAGTACATAGCTTGTTGGAACAAGTAGCAAAAGAAGAAGGTGAGCTATGCAAAAAGGAAAGTGCAGAAGAATACAACCACGATCCCTCCCTTCGAAAGAAGGAAGTGAAGTTTTGTGATGAAGAGGATGAGTCACCAATCGAAGAGCTAGTGAACCAGAAAATCTTGCCGATCCAAAAATTAACAACAGAAATAGTGGCTAAGGTAGATGACGTATGGAGTTCCTTAGACTCTAAAATTGAAACTGTCTTAAAAATTGTAGAAGAGTCTAAGGTAGAACAAAGTAGTGACAAAGGTAAGAAAAAGTGGAGTAATATAAGCCATGCACATAACAAGGGTAAGGGAAAAATCACTATCTCCGATGTGGCTATGGACTCTGACACAGACGATGATGGTGGATGTGAGATCTGCCACTATGACCATCCTAAGGGATGTTGCCTCATCATCTCACATCTACAGGAGTCTAGGGTGTATGCGCTTAATCCAAGACTCAACCAATGGAAAACACCCCGAAGGTTACCTTATCCACAAGGTAACCCAAGGTAGTTCCACCAACCACTAACATATTATCCAAGTGGAACTCCACCACAGCCCATCGGACAGCATCAGCAGTGGCAATACCCATAGTCATGGGGGATGCCATCACCGAAACATCAATACCCTTACCGACAGCCTGACCCTTATGGATATTATTTGCAGCAACCAATTTCTCCAAGTGACTTTATGAGTCACACAACCCCCAACCATCACTACCAAGTTCGGGAGTACTTCAGAAGGACTCCTTCTCCTCCGGGAGACACTCCATACCCACACCATCCTCCTAATCCATCCGCACCTCTTCCACCACAAGTAGTTCCCATAACACCTCCTGCTCCAACAATGCAAGGGAAACTTCCTCCTCAACCGCAACAATGCCACGCTGCAAGAGCTATAAATATTCAACCTACTACTGGTTCTAACAACTGTAAAAAGAGAAGACCTTACTTCTGAACCAAAAGCCCAAACAAACTCTTGCAACAACAAGCGGTTGGGCCCATGTACACTCCTCCACCATCTAACACTTTGGAGCACCCTTCCGTCCAAAATCAGAGCTTAACGCATATGGTTATGTTAACCCATACCGTAACCAACTGGATTAAGGTAGGCCACCTTTCTAGGAAACTAACTAACCTTGGGAGTCCCTTAATCTATTTACAGATCACCAGAAATGAACCACATAGGGCTCTTCTTGACTCAGGTTCTGGAGTCAGCTTAATATCACAAGAGATGTATCACACCTGGAACCTACCCCAACTTAAGAAGAGCAACATCCAACTCAAGCTGGCAGACCAATCCATCACCATTCCCTTGGGGTTGGTGAAGGACATCATTACCACTGTATGTGGTTGGTCTTACCTAGCTGATTTCCTGGTGATTGAAGTAAACAACAACGAAGGGGACTTCCCAATNTGAATATGAGCGTCGCCAACTTCCACCCCTTAATCTAGGATCATCATTTGGGAGAAGTTGGACACTTTTAAGAAACTCAAACAAGCACTCATTATTTTGGATCTCTCCCTTTCCACTCAGTCATGGGGGAGATGGCCACCTATGCTGATCATATGGGGCCCTCAGTTCTTTTTTGATTTTTGTTTTACATGTTTTTGTTTTACAAATTTCTTTCACTTTTCTAGTTTTTATTTTAAATCATCGTTATACTTTTCCATTTTTTTTTTTTTTGTGTGTGTGCCATCCATCCTGTAAGTTTGTCCCATAATAAGCGTTCTTCATGATGGTATGAACTGTTTTCATATCAATTGCTAGTGTTTGATTTTTACCTTTAAGTCACGATGTTGATACTAAGGTATGTTTCTTTTGATATGGCAGGCAATGAGACCACTTCATCCATTCATCCACCAGTTTCTATGGTCTCTCTCAGCTTGGAAATGTACAGTTCCCTTCTAATAAGAACTTAAACGAATCGGTGACTGGGTATTTCTCAAATTAAGGAAGGACTCAAGGATTGAAAAGGGTGTGACTTCAAGGGAATTTGATGCTTTTGTGTTGGTCATTCTCTTCGGTGCTTGAATGTTTCCTTCTTGAGTTTTCTTGCCATTCTGATGTTACCCAATTATCGAAAGATGAGCCAATAAAAATAATCAAGTCTTTACATGGTGTGGTTCTCATACATAAAAACATAAAACAAAAAAAAAGAGTGAGAATTCAAAGCACACCCCTTAGATGAATAAACTTGGGCTACAAGCACTGGTTATGGAACCAAAAGTGTTCCCTCTAACTAAGGCCCTTCTCGCTTATCATTCCCTCCTTTGTTTCGTCAGAATGGTGATGGCTCTTGAAGGACACATTCTTGTTACTTCAAGAGGATGGTTTGGCCAAATGCATTAATGTGAAGTCACTAGATGTGGTTGGTTTGAGGCCGGAGTTGGAATGAGACTTGCCAAGTCACCTTAATCATAAAACACACAAGGGGCTATACACCACCTTGTTCTTGGGATTCCATTCCATTTTCTTCTCTGCATCCTTCTCTCCATTGTTCACCTCATTTTCAGTTGTATCATTAGTGTATATATTTTGGTTGATGCATTGTTTT
>MNCI01015527.1:342143-360083 GCA_015680685.1 Gnetum montanum
AACCATGCCTTTGTGGATGCGAACCAATTAGCCAAAAGCTTGTCTTAATCAACATGGTAGACTTCAAGGTGAAGAAACAGAATCTCAAAAATCTCTTTTAAATTTTTCAAAAATCACCATAACCTTATAAAGCCTGTTCCATGAAATGGCCAAAATGTGCCAACACTTATAAATGACTCTAAGTTGCTTAGGATAATGAGTTTCAATAGAACAAGAACAATTCAAGTCATGGTCATAAAATTTTTGGGAGAAACTTAACAATGATCTTAATTAATTAGTATTTATAGTATTAAGATGTGTCAGAGTTACCTGAACTAGTGTATCCTTGTCTTACCAGCATCTTCTTATAATTGATGAATCTTTGATGAGGCATAATTTGATCTTCCTTGGTTAATGATATCAATGAAATAATTTTATTGGTTGGTGTAATCTATGTCTCTTGTAGATGTCTAATCTATTGTTCATAAACTTAATGGAATGGTATTTTTTGGCTTACATCTAGTGTATCCAGAGATGATCAATGACTTTCCCTATGTCATGGCTTCATGGTTCATCATCAGGTTCACTTATAGTTGGCCCATGATTCTGCATGATCCTTGGATCATGATTTTCTTCAATACCAATTATGAAATTCTGTCCCTATATGTCATGGAAAACGTCAAATATTCCTTATATTAGACATTATATGTAAGAAGACATTATATCAAACATCAAATATATGTAACATTCGACATCATGCATAAAGAAAATAATAGAGAAAGTGCAAAAAGACAAAGAAAAGAATGCTTGATTGATATGGAATGGTGTATTTGGATCATTCTTTGAGAGTGTTTCTTGGGTTTTTCTTCCTTGAACATTTATTCCCATAGAGGTAATCCAACACTACCATCACAATTAGGCCTACAATCGACTAGAAGACATGGCCAGTTCTTTTCTTGTCCTACTTCACCTGGCTCCCATGACTTGCCTATACCAGCTCCACCACTCCATGCTTACACAACCTCTAAGCTTGAGTATAAATGCCTTAGGTCAAATCCCCAAAGGTTACCTCAAGAAACACATCCATTATTACAATGCATCCTTTTGGGTCTCAATTACAACTACCCTTTCATGTCTTGTTATGATAACAATAACACTTGTTAGGAAGAGGCACCATCTTCATTATGTAGCAACATCATTTGGAAATGGTGATGTTACACATGTTGTCACCCACCACCTCTACACTATATCTTAACCTTTGTCTTGCATGGCTATGACAATTGCTTCCTTGCCTTCCTCCAACATAATAGAGAAGGCCACAACATTTCTTGAGATTTCAAGAAATGCTTATCTTGGAGTGGACACCATAACTTCCCTAACATCAAGATTGGGTTTTGTGACACTTCGTTCTTCTGAGCAAGGAATAGTGGGATAGTCTTATTATTAAACTAACTAATGATCCTTGTGATCTCATTTAGATGGCTCATGACTAAAGTGTAAATTAATGATTCTCCACCACTATGGAGCATTGCTATTACTGCAGCTACTACTTTTGAAGCGTTCTAATACATTCTATAGCTATGAACATTTATGGTATGGTTTTAGGTGGTGGGGGTGCTTGCCCCTCTTCTTGTAGCTTGGCTTCTACCTCATCTTTTATCATCTCCTACCACGATATGGCAAGAGCACAACAGACCATGTCATTGGAATAGTGTGTTATTCCTCCCCTCTTGCATAGTTTGTGAATTAATTATGGAAATGAAAGCATCTTCCTTCCCTTCTCATTTTCTTTTAAGCACTTTTTAATCTTCAAATAAATGAGTTGGACAAGGTTGACTAGCAATTTTTTACTTAGAGCAATGCATGCCTAGGCAGAGAAGGCTATCACCTTATTGGACCTCATTATTAGGTTCAGGTAATATTCTAGTGGCTTGTAGTCGCCATTGCAAGAAATGTGTCTTGCAAAGCCATGAGGAGATATAGGTTGTTGGACATAATACCCATAGGGATCTAGCTATCAATAAGGATACTACTATCTAGGTGGTGGCATCCCCCACAACTATGGATTTTGCCATTATTGATATCTCTCTTAAGGTTGAGGTTGCACCCCACTTGGATAGTACTATGTTTGGTGGAACTACTACCTTGGATTGCCATGAGGATAAGGCAATCTTCTGGGTGACTACCTTATTACAAATTTTAAATTCAAAGCATACACCCCAAATTCTGGTAGATGTAACATCACTAGACAATATTCCTTGGGATGTTCATACTAATAAATATCACATCCATTATCATTAGTTTTAGAATCTACAATCTCATCTATCATGGTAGCCTTACCTTTTTGTTGTGGATAACCCTTATCTGCATCTCTTCTTTTTCCTCTATCTCTTTTACTACTCCCCTGCTTTGCCTTCTCCTCTATACTTTTCAAAGTAGTTTAAAACTTCTCATCTAAGGAGTCCCACATTTTATCCATCTTAGCTAATATTTCAAAGACAAAATTTTTGATCAATAAGGCCTTTCTTTGCATTACTTCATCTAGTGGCACATCCTCCTCTATATCACAGAAATGTACCTCCTTTTTACAAATGAAGGGATCTTTGTTGTACTCCTCTACACTATCTTATTTTTTCAACTCCCCTTCTCCCTTAGCCACCTACTTTATGAGCCCTTGAATTCGATGGAATCTCATCTTAGAAAGTCTCCCTTGGGCATAGATCCCAAGAGTTTTTGTTGTTTTGTTGTGAAGTCTATCTATGATATGATAAAGTTGTTCCCCTTGAAAGAATTCATGGCATGGGCATCATTGCATTAAAGAGAAATACCTACCTAGGGCCACATCCAAGGATTCATGATTCACTTACTTTTATCCTTGGATTTGCTTCTTCAGATTAAACACTCAAGAGTACATTTGATCTTTATCATTGAATAGTTCTAACATCGTACTCAATCGGTGAATGGATTTGGTTCCAAGAACTAGCACCAACTTTCTACTTCTTTAATGAGAATCCTTGGGAACATTTCAACTTCTACCAATTGTTTTCAATATTTTGTAAGCATATGCATCTAGAAAGCTTCTAGATGATGTTGTGGATCTGCATTATATGCTCCTTTGTACTAGGAGATATTATTCATGTCCAATTATTTAATCATGCTATCCTTCTAATGCCTGGTACAAACTATAATTTCTTCTAAAACATTCAACATGTTCCTAATGCAACAATAATTCTTCATCATCATTATATTCATGGTGGCCCCTATGATGACCATGCCTCCGATGGCAAGTTTTCCTATGCCTCCTTTCTCAACGATGTTCTCACTCCTCTCTTTGTTAACTTTCATCCCAGGTCCTATCATCATGATGGGACTACCTGTTATCTCCATCACAATCCTAGGCACTCCTATCTTTGTCTTTGCAATGTCTCTTCTTGTTAGAGTTTGATGATGAGGATGATGGTGAAGATAGAGGACTAAAATAATGGTGCATTCTAATCCTTATTTTTCAGTCCTTATACTAATCCTTCTATTTATCTTTTTATTTATCCTTGTCATTTTTCTTATCCTTAGATGAATGATTATGATATTTGTCTTTTGATACTCCTTGGTCATTGAACCTTGTCTTTCCATCACCAGGATTCTCCAAGGTGGACTGCAACCATTGGTGTAAGGTGTCCTCCTTAAATAAAGAAGGAGAATCTATGTATTGGAAGTGGCCAAACCAAAAATTCTCACCCTTTTTATGCAGTTGGACAAATAATGATGTCAGGATCCATTTCCCTTTGGAGGCTTCATATCAAGCCTCCATGCATTTATCTTTCCAAAGCTACACTTTTCTAGGTTGGTAGTCTTAAGAAACTTGTTCCATGCTTTCATACTTAGGCCTACTTCTTTTGATACCCAACCTCATGAGTTGGGTCATGAGCATGGCAGGAATGAATCAATCAAGGGGTCATATAATGCTACTATCCATATCTCTCCATCATAGCTACTCATCCTAATGGAGGATGAAGGTAAAGTTTAGATAATAGGAATCCATATGAATGTATATGACTTCCAACTATTGAGGCTTCTTACTAGTTCTTTGCATCCTCTCTTATTGCCTATTATTCTAGTCATCACACAATGGAGATTCTTTCTTGTGAGTAGAAGCCATTTCAAAAATAAATGTAAACATGCCTTAGAATAATGTTATTATTATTACTATGAGAGATATGTTATTATGTTCTCCTTACAACACTTGTGTATAACTTCACTACTTAATAATATTTCGCCCACTTAGCCAAACTAAGTTTCTAGCAATAGTGCTAATGATGGGTAGCAAGTACCCTTACAGCCAACCATATAAATCACAAGCATTCACTAGCGATTTGGTCAAACTCCATAGACTTAGTTATCCAAGTGGCCAATATTTCTAAAGAGTGAATCATATGGTTGCAAGATCGTTGTCTTCCCAAATTATACTTGTGTGTTATTAGTACATATGGTTAAATGTGGTTAAAGTGCATGATGTATATTTTTATAATTATTTTTAATATATTTTTATTCTAATGGCTAGATGACTGTATAAAGGTTTAACAATTAATTATTAAACTAATTAGCTAATATCATAACTAGCTATCCTACTGTGAAGTAATTGTACCCACTTGTTGTACACATCCTGAACTATTATTAACTCTATTGGATTACCAAGTGGCTATTACTGAGCATACCAAATACCCACTACTAAGATTACAAAGAGTTAGCACGTTATGCTCAAAGTCATCATACTCAAATGTTTATGCTTAATATCATTAATAATATTAATTATTTAATTATGGATAGTAATGGAAAATGCAAGTAAAGTAAAATGCATATACGTAAAGTTAAGCTAGTCTAAGTGCTACAATGGATCTAGGAAATCTCAATTTCATTGTTATTATGTCAATGTGTTTATGCTTAATATCATTAATAATATTAATTATTTAATTATGGATAGTAATGGAAAATGTAAGTAAAGTGCATAAACATAAAGTTAAGTTAGTCTAATTGATGAATCATTATTTTTCCTCAACTTCGACATCAGGTACACAACATCAAAGCTATGACATTGGGTACACGATGTCAGGGTTTGGATGCAACGTAAGGTATCTGACGTCGAGGTATATACATTAGCCTATAAATATAGCACCTAGGCTGCAGTTTTAAGTTAGTTTTTCCTATTAGTTTTTAGCCAAAGTAGTGAAGCTCTTGCAATTTATTTTTCTCAAAGTTAGAATATTTTCTGAGTGCGCGCAAAAGGAGTCTAAGTGTGTACAGTTCTTTGTTCGAGCACTAATGTACCTAAGCACAGTAGTGTGACGAGAATAAAATGAACTCTTTTGACAATCCTCGCAGCACTAAGACTAGATTAATGTTTCTTTTAATGCACTTTACTTTACTACATTTCAATTAAGAAATTTATTTACAACAATTAATGAATGCAAGCATGACCACTTTGAGCATACCTATAGTACTTGGTAACCCAACAACGCTTAATGTTTGGTAGCCCAGTAGCACTATATGTGTTCTAGATGTGTTCAAGAAAGTAGGATGGTTACTTGTGTTAGGCTAGATAGGCAGTAAAAAAATTAGATATTAAATTACTTCACTTTTCATTCTTGTTGTCAGCGATCACATCTATAAAACATAAAACAATAAAAAAATCATATACCTCAATTACACTTAAACCATACCCTTGAGCCTCACAAGTATAGTTGGGAAGACAATTAACATTCTTAATGCTCATTTCACTTCCTAGAAAAACTAGTGTACTAGAGAACTATAGGTCCATGGAATTTGACTAGATCATGTGTAATGCCTTAGTGATTCATATGTTTGGGCATAGGGGTACCTCACCACTCATCATTTTTGTCATTGTTGGGGACCTTTTGGTTGTTTTGTGTACTATATAGGACCTAGTGAAAAGTATTTAAATCACTAGAATGAACCTTAAAGTCACATCACATCTTAAGATTACTACAATAATCTTTAGAAGCATGTTATGATTTTTAATTTTTCTAACTGAAAATGTCTTCTTTTCACAGGAGCGATTCTCCACACAAGTCTAATAAAGCTTATCAACCAATGCCTCACTAGTATCGAATAGTATATGCTCATCCTAATGAGTATGTACCAAACTTCACCTTTATCTTGCACCAGGATGAACAACTACGGTGGCACAACATGGAGGGAAACATTGTCTTGCCACCCAATTGATCTATTTTTGCAATGCTCCACCAAATGCTTATACAATAAGGTCTTCTAGAATGTCATGTTGAGTATGTTATGCAAGATACTAATGCGAAGGATTATCATCTCACTAAGGCACAATGTCTACAAGATCAACAGCTAAAATAACGCTATGAATCTTTCAAGGGAAAAAGATTTAATGATTCTCCATTCCTGTTATACCAACAAGTTGGTGGAGAACCCCCCTCTGAGGGTTTTCCATTCAATGAAATTCCTCTCTTTGACTTCAATGAAGGAGGTCAAAACTAGAACTTGTAGTCCACAGTTCACAATCCTAGTTCTAGTAAAAATGGATCCAATGATGAAGAAGGATCTAGTGGGGTAAGTCAAGGTAGGGATGCAGACAAGAACCAAGATTTTGATTGTGGTTACAATCATCGAAGAGGTAGTAGCAAGCACTGTGATGGTGCTAGTTCTCCTTCCTCTTTCCCTTCATCGTCATCTTCTTCTTCTTTTGGCTTTGACCATGACCGTAGAAAGCAAGACCATGATGGAGGTGACTGAAATGAACAAAATGACCGATGGGACCAAAATAACCAAAGGGACCATCAAGAAAGGCAAGATCAAGGGCATAGACGTTCAAAGAGGCACATCACCATGAACAAAGCGGTAGTAGAGAGCATTGTAGGAACCATGATCAAGGCCTCAATGAGCCTCTACTTGCTACTCAACATACATTTAATATTGCAAAGGCAATATGAATTCCAACAAGGCATGTGAAGGCTTGTTGGAAGGATAGTCGAATCAAAAGTTTAGACATGAACAATATCCCTCAATTTGAAGGGGGATATAAGTTTGATTTACAGAACCATCTCCAAGCTTTTCAAGATGCATGTTCCTTGTAGAACATAGAGAATGAGTGGTAGAAACTTAAGTTATTCCCCAAGACACTCATTAAAGAAGTAGAGAACTGGTACTAGTCCTTAGAGCCAAAATCTATCAAATGATGGAGTACCATGCTGGAGTTGTTCAATGATAAATATCAAATGTACTCCAGAGTGTCTAACTTGAGAAGGCAAATCCAAGGATGGAACAAAGAAACACATTAACCCTTGGACACCACCATTAGCTGATATTATTCCTTGATGCACAAATGTCCTAGCCATGGTTATTCTCAACTGGATATACTTCACCACATAGTAGACAAGATTCAATTAAAAATGAGGAGAACCCTTGATGCTTATGCCCAAGGGCAACTATTAGAACTAAGTACCCATCATATACAACAATTAATTGAGCAAGTAGCTAAAGAGGAGGGTGAACTAAGAAAAAGAGGAAGTGTAGAAGAGTACAACCATGATCCTTTCATTCGCGAGGGAGGTTCAATTCTGCAATAGTGAGAACAAGTCTGTACTTGATGAGGAGGTGAATAACAAAACCTTGCCACTCCAAAAATTTCAATTTGAACTTACGGCCAAGGTTGATTAGTTATGGGATCCCATGGATAGCATATTTCAAGCTATCCTCAAAATTGTTGAAGAGTCCAAAGGACAAGGTAGTGATCATGAGCACAGGAGGCACAAAGAAGCTAAACATGCCTATCACAAAGGTAAGGGCAAGATTGTTGCAATAGAAAAAGTTACAAACATTGAATTAGATGATGATCATTGGTGTGACGTCTATCAGTATGAACATCCTAAGGGATGTTATCCCATTGTGTCAGACTTATAGGAGTCTAGGGTGTATGCCTTAAATCCATGACTTATATAGAGGCAAACATCTAGAAGATTATCTTATCCCTAAGGTAATTTCAGGTAGTTCCACCAACAACAACAATATTATCACCAACTCTCCGATGATACAAATGATGATACCTACAAGGGAGAGATGGAAATTCCTAAAAATTTCAAGCAAGAGCCCCTTGAACTGAAAATGTTATCTACCGAATGGAATATGTGTTTTTGAAAAATGGGAAGCTAGTTATAATCAATGCAAATCTTACTCCAAAGCAAAAAAAAGATGTTGTTGAAGGTATTTGAAAAATGATCAGCAACTTTTGCTTGGTCATATCCTGAACTCACAAGGATTGATCCTAGGATATGCCGACATCACATCTACACCAACCTATCCATGAAGCCAAAAAGATAGCCACATAGATGATTAAACCCCAAGCTGAAGCAGATCATCAAGGAAGAAATTGAACAACTCCTCAAGCTAGGGTTCATCTATACCATTACAAATAGTGAGTGGGTTAATCCGCTCGTAATTGTGCCAAAGAAAGGTGGCAAGTGGCAAGCTTGCATTAACTTTTGGTTGCTGAATATGGCAACATTCAAAATCATTTTCCATTGCCATTTATTGACCAGGTGCTCGACACAATATCTGGGCATTGCTATTATAGCTTTCTAGATGGTTATAGTGGCTATAACCAAATTCAAATTGCACCAAAAAACCAAGCAAAGACAACATTCACAAGTCCCTAAAGGACTTTTGCATATCGTCAGATGTCATTTGGTCTATGCAATGCTCCTACTACATTCCAATGCCAGGTCTTTAGCATTTTTCAACAACAAATCGGTATTGGTATGGAAGTCTCCATGGATGACTTCTCCACTTATGGAGCTACATTTGAGCAAGCCCTAGACCGCCTCGAGTAAGTGCTGAAATGATGTGTTGAAACCAACTTGTGACTCAATTGGCAGAAAATTCACTTAATGGTCCAGGAGGGCATGATATTGGGGCACAAAAATATCACAAGCAAGAATTGAGCTAGACCCTAAGAAAATAAGGGTCATCCAAGGAATAACCCACCAGCTAATACAACAAAAGCCTCATCAAATAGAAAATCATGCTCAATATTTTGGATCTCCTCCTTTCAACTTAGTCATGAGGGAGATGGCCATCCATGCTAATCACATAAGCAACTCCTTAGTTTTTCAACTTTTTATTTTACACATTTTTTGTTTTGCAATTTTTTGTTATTAATCTTTTCTAATTTTTTTTTACACCATCATTGGTACATTTGCTATTTCTTGAATTTTTTACACTTTCTTTTATATTTTCTTGTATTTGGTATGATTTTCTAACATTTTGTTAATAAGTGCCAAGTACATTGGTAATGCGTTGCATAATGGTGGGATGTACTTTTTTGTTATTTGATTGTTGGTATCTAGTTTCTAGCTTTGAATTTCATTACAGATAATTAGGACATGGTTTCTTTTTCATGTAATAGGTATTGAGACCACAACATCCACCCATCCACAAACTCTATGATTTTTCTTGTTCTGAAAACATGCAATCCCTTTTTCATTAATAAAACTTTAATAAATTTGTAACTTTGGTAGTTTTCATAATTGGGAAGCATTCAAAGGTTGTGCCTTTCTGTTTGCTTGGGTGTGTGTGTATTTTCATGGATTTCTTACTATTCCATGTTGACCAATAAAGAAAGTTAAATAAGTCCTTGCACGGTGTGGTTCTCATCAGAAAAAAAAATGATGAGAATTCAATGCACACCCCTTGGACAAAATAAATGCATATGTCCTTGAATGATGTGGTTTTCATCAAAAAGAGAAAAAACAATGAGGATTCAGAGCACATATTTTGGACAAAATAAATGAATGTGTCTTTGCATCATGTGGTTCCCATTTCAAAAAAAATAATGGGAATTCAAAGCACACCCCTTAGACAAAATAAATGGGCCACAAGAACTGGTTATGGGACTCATCCCCTCTAACTAAGGCTTTTCCTCACTTCCTACTTCTTCTCTAATAAGGAACAGTGGTTGTTCTATGAGAGCACTCTTGTGTCTCAGGGGATGAACTAGCCTTAGAATGACGATGCAAAGTCACTAAATGTGGTTGGTTTTGGTCTGGACTAAGGATGGACCCTATTAAGTCATTTAACCACAAAATCCACAAGGGACTTCATGTGATTGTAACTAGAAACTTCATTCCACTCTCTCTCATCCATCTATGCTTTCCATGTCTCACCTCACTATTGGTTTCATGTTCTAGTTCGATGTCCTGGTTTGATGTGTCGAAATTCTTAGTTTCTTCGGGGTTTTTGTACTTAACTTCTATAACCATTAATCATCCACAGAGCCCATGGACTCTTTGGTTTGAAGCTATGCAAAGGCATAAAAGGCTTGTGCCTGCTTTGGGAAGGACCTACTTGCATAACTTTTGGTTGGGTTAGTTAAGTTCTTTACCCGTAGACACTTTTACAATCTAATTCTTTTTGTTTACCCCTTCAATGGCATCCAATTGTGCACATTTTGACAACATTTTTCAGTGAACCTTCCTTTTTATTGTTGTGAATTCTTACACCCTCTTCAATTATTTTCTTGTGTTAAACTTTTTCAAATTTAATGGACCGCTTATCTATTTTACCCTATTTGTCAGCCTTCCTGCTAACAGCACTCAAGGAACCAATCCACCATAATCGCAACCTAGCCGAGTGTGACCACTAACAAGACAAGGCATTTAATTGCTATGTGTTACACATTACATACTAATTCATGATTCTATTGTGATTGTAGTGGGAAGCATGGACTGGAAGCAAGACAATCTTCACCAAGGATGATGCAACGATACCATACAATGAAGATCATTCATCATCATTGGATCTTCTCCCTCGCTCTTTAGCTGCCAAGAGGTGTTAGATGTCAATGTTATCCAACGTGTTCACTTCCCTTATCATGAACATCCAATTTTGTAAAAAGTTATAATTCTATACACTTGGGCACTTAGAGTCTGCATGTTCCATCTTAGTCAATCTATATGTCAATCAATAATCTCATGCCTACCCAATATAGTATGTTGTAAAGAACCTGTTCCTCCTCTTCTACACTCAAGGACAAGTTTTCATTCAATCATGGGGGTATGATGAATTGTTGTTTTTCCTCTGCTTCAACATTGGATACACAACAGCAGAGCTTCGACGTCGAGGACACAACATTAAGATCTGGATGCAACGTCAAGTATTCAATGTCAGGGTATATACACTGGCCGATAAATATAGCACCTAGGCTCTAGGTTTAAGTTAACTTTTCATGTTAGTTTTTAGCCAAAGTAGCAAAGCTCTTGTGGTTTATTTTCTTTAGAGTTAGAATATTTTCTAAGTGCCTGCAAAGGAGTCTAAGTGTGTACGATTCTTTATTCAAGCACTGATGTGCCTAAGTGCAATAGTGTGACGAGAATAAAACGAACTCTTTTAACAATCCTTGCAACATTGAGACTAGATTAATGTTTCTTTTAATGCACTTTACTGCATTTCAATTAAGTAATTTATTTCTAGTAGTTAATGAACACAAGCATAACCACTTCGAGCATACATACAATACTTGGTAACCGAGCAACACTGAACATTTAGTAGCTCAACAATGCTATATGTGTTTAGGAAAGTGGAACAATTACTTGTGTTAAGCTAGATAGACAATACATGAATTAAATTTTAAATTACTTTACTTTTCATTCTTGTTGTAGGCGATCACATCTATAAAACATAAAATGATAAAAAAAAATCATATACCTCAATTACACTTAAACCATACCCTTGAGCCTCACAAGTGTAATTGAGAAGACAACAAATGTTCTCAACCCTCATTTCACTTCCTAGAGAAACTAGTGTACTAGAGAACTATAGGTCCACAAAATTCAACTAAATCGCATGTAATGCCTTCGTGATTCATATGGTTGGATGTAGGGATACCTCATTGCTATCACTAAGTGCTACAATGGATATAGGAAATCTCAATTTCATTGTCATCATGCCAATGTGTTCAAGTACAAGGGCATTTAAATAAAACTCCATACAATCTCTTGGATCCACATTGCAAACACTCAAAGAGAAAATATTCTATCTCTATGAAAAGGAAACTACAAGAGTTCAACTAACACTACAACTAAAACATGCCATAAATTTGAAGGATGCACACATTTATATAGGTAATGACTACATCAACATCAACGTATTTGCATCAATGCATCCTACCATGCATCAACAAGGATACATCAACACAACTACATCAACAAGAATGCATCGACACAACCTATCTTTATTGATGTCTCCTCACTTTGCTAAGAAAAAAATTTAAAGTTTAATAAAAAAACTCAAACTAGTAGAACTAAATAAAGACATAAAAACTCAAACTTAGGTGGGGAAAAATTAAACTTGGATGGAAAAAAATTTTATGCTTGGGTGGGAACAAAATTTAACTTGAGCAAGAAAATTAAATCTTGGGCATGAAAAACCTAGTATTAGCACCCCCTTTACACTTGCTAGGTTAGTATCCTAAGAGCATGTCCTAGGCAAACCTAACCTTTTCCTCAAAAAAAGGTAAGAAGAATCATTTAATCAAATATATGAGCCTTTTCCTAGTAGTATATGTTATAGATATTAACATATACAAGAACTAGGTAAGAAAACACTTTATATCAAGACTAGAAATTGATCCTTGAAATCAACATAGGTAAAAAAATTAGTGCACCTCCTTTGGACTTGCCATGTAGTTACTATGTTGCTAGCCTAGGGGTATGTCCTAACAAACCTGAACTACAATAATATTTCAAATTTCCTTCATTCGCAAAAATTTAAAAACATTTACTTAAACTACAATAATAATTCAAATATCATAGTTATTAAGCATGAAGATCATTTTTCAAATTAAGAAATGATAAACTTCTAAAAAAAACTTCTATCTTTTAAATTATAAAACTTACTTTCAATGACAAACCGAGCATAAACAAATACAATGTAAAAATGTAGACATTATACCATAACTAATGAGACCTTAAAAACTCAATCTATTAATATTTAGATGACCAAGAGATGCATTATCCATTTAAATAACCATTGATAAAACTTTTTATAGGTACCAATGAGAATAGAACTCTTGAAGAAATCCCAAGTAGTGAATATCATTTGAACAATATTTTACACACGGGATTGAAAAAAAAAAAACAATGAACATGCATGTTTAAGAACATTCCATTTTCCAATCATTGGTCACTTCCATATTTGAAAAGCCCGTGAGTCCCATAAAACATCCTTCTCCGCGTTTACAGTAAAAAAAACGAGGTCGTAAAATATGTTCACCTCAAGATAAAAGGCCCACATGTGGAAGAACACGAAAGTATTGGTTGTGGACAGGAAAGACCATATCAAGAAAATTGCTCAATCTAAGCAAGATTGAGATTAATTTATGCATTAAAAAACGCAGGTATAATGGTTTACGACTCTCTAGAGTAAGGGAAAACCAAAACATGACATTTGATGCCTCGTACAGAAGGTCATATCACAGTGAGTTTGTGATGGCATTGTAAATAAGTCTGTTTGAAAGGAGCACAAGTCTTAGTCATAGACTGACTGATAATGCTGATCGTCAATTGTTGAATATATGTTTCCTTCATTAGTTAAAAATGATATGGCATCCCTGCAAATGACGAGAAAAGAAAAGCAATTATTATTTTGTAAATCTAAACTTGAACAAAGCAAACAGACGGAACAGCCTTCGGAAAGTCTACATTATTTGTTTTTTGGTGTAACCAGGCAATCTCCTCGCGACCTCATCCACATGCACACCCTGCTCTAAACCTCTGTTACATAACCACCCATGAACACAAATTAAACCATGTAACTGTCAAACAAAAATGTTAAACGTATAAATATATGAATGTAAATTATATTGGTGGTTAAGAAATGACGAAACCAGTTTATCAATGGGTTTAGAAGACGCTTACTTAAATTCGGGCAGTTGAAATATACGGTTAACTCTGCTGGTAATGTCAGTACCCATATCACTAGATAGAGGACCCTCAGTCACAATCTGCAAAATAACACCAACACATGTTCTAATTAAAATTCTCACACCAAAGAAATACTTGTTATGCTACAGCTAACTGAGATAGGCAGAATCAGGCTATTCAAAGATGAAACTACTGCAAGATTTTAGTTGACAAATGCAACGATTCTCAACCATGTTCACCATACCGACTTTCGGTTTGCATGATTTAAAACTGACGTGGGAGACATGGCGGTACCCTTGACACCAGGACTTGCTGAACCAGATGCTATAGACCCACCCTGCAATTAAATGGTTATCATGCAATGATGAAGCAGAACCCTTAAAACAGGAATGGCATGTTTATTAAAACAATCTATTTCTATACCTGACTTTTAAGATTATGTAGATGTATATAAATGCACTCCAGAAAATGAAAAGTTACTTCATTGAAATCCGTAATAGGCCTGATACAGAGGGGTCAAATATACACCATTTTTTTGTTAGCTAAGTATGCAAACAATTGAATGATACCGTGATTCTTATTTAAATAAGATGTGAAAACAAGAAAGAAGTATAACAGCAAGCTTATACATGCCTCACTGAAAAAGCATTGACAAGTTTCTTGTTCTGGAAGCTCCTCAGATGCCCATGCACCCGAACATACAAACCATTTCTATGAAGTCAATCAAACGCAAATCATTTTGGCACATCAAAAATAGACATGATAACACGAAATGCTGAAAATGAAATCAATATCAAAGGTCTAAGTTTTACATTAGTTGTTACACGATCTGGGAAACAACACGCAAAAAGTAGATTGGGAAAAATTACCGTTGTCAAAGGCTCAAAGCATATTAAAATTACTGGGAGAGGCTTACTGCAATTAAAAGTGGCAAAATTATAGAATGCATCTGGTTGATGAGGCATAGTACTTAAAAGTACTCTGGCTGTTTACAGTTGTCATAACTATTCTAGAAAACCAACAATGCAACATCAATCTAATAATACAAACTAAACTCACTTGACATATTCCACTTCTGCATATTCTGTGGGATCATTAGCCCTGCACGCACATAAAGCATCAATCCACCTCATAATTGCAAAATATAGTTCTTTTAAAACCTTGAAAAAAAAATTTCTTAATTTAAGAGGAAAAAACGCAGCTTTTAGCTCATCGTTTCAAGCTGCCTACTCTGGCCTGGAAATTTTTCTTAGAAACATAGTTTGAGAAATCTGAGATCAATCACAAGATCTGTGATACATGGCAATGTATCATTGAAGCTGATTCAAAATCAGATTGGACATTTAATCTATTCAATCATGCCATATTTTTATTGATTTTTTTAAGTTTACTATATTGTTCATTATTAATTGGGATGTCAATTGGAAAAGTGAAGTTTCTATATTTGATTTCCCAAATTAACTGAGCTCTTAGATGAAAAAAATTGGAAATTGCAACTATCAACATAGATGAATATAACTGTTCCCATTTTTCTAATATTGATTATTTTAATCAGATTCTTACATCAATTTATTCAGATTTTTTCAATCTGATCTATAAAAAAACTGCCGGTTTGCCAATCCTATCCAATTTTTCAATCCATGCTTAAAAATGGCATGTTTATTCATGCGTTTGTACACCGACTCTGTCCAAGATCCTTTTGATCTTTCCCTAGCCCTAACAAAAGTATTATCGTTTATCGTTATAGCTATCATAACTGTTCCCTGTCCAGCATTCATGTTAAAAAGGTTATCTGAATTTTTTGATTTGACATAAAGTCACACACATTCATATGCAGCCTACAATGCCAAGACAGACACGTACATGTATATGAACACATATATACATATACACACACGTACATAAAAGCAACAGAAGCAATCCAGAGATCTGTTAGAAATCTTTCATAACATGTAGATGCCAGAGGAAACACTTACAGTAAAGACATCAAAGAAAGCAGAATGAACAAAAACTGATGGTGAACAAAAACAGCGTAGAGTAGTGAAAGCGATCGAGAGCGTAGTGCGTACCATCTTCTGACTTCCAAAACGCCAGTTCCGTCATCGATAGAAAAAGAAACATCGGTAGCCCTTTCTTGCCTGTTACCAACCATCCCTACCAGCGTAACCTGAAATCATTGAAACATTTTCAAAAAACAAAAGAATTAGGGCCTAAGCCTAAGCAAGCGTGCTTGCTCCCTTGCTATCTAGTCAAGTCTCTGTGTCTGTGTGAAGTCTTACTTAATTTTACTTACATTATTGACCTCGACGCCATGGACATGAAAGTTAGCATTCTGATCCGGCGACTTCTGAGTCGCTTGGTTGATCTGCTTCACGGTCAACGGCACAAGCCCTGAGCTGGAACTTTTCTGCAACAATCAAAAGCCCAGGCCTTTCATCATCCAAGATCCAAGTCCCTAATAACCCTAAAGCAAAAGCTGAAACATACCTTGAATGGCGATGCAGTATTTTGTTGAGAACCTGGTACTGTTGCCTGTGTAGCCTGGGAAGGCATGAATCCTCCGCCTGAGAAGAGCGAACCTCCCTCCATTTGGCTCTGCATCATCGTCGTGAGTCAACCACTGAATTTTGCAGCCATGATTGTTAAGTGCTTGCCGCTAATAAATCATGATCTTCTCTCCCGCCAATTTCACTTTCATTGATCAGATTCGTTTCGCGCGCCTTTGTTTTGAAATTTAACAAGTGAATTCGGTTTCCCGCTGTTTTTAAAACATTTTACCTTGGCATCCTCATCTAGTCTCAGCGCTTGGTCCCTCTTTGCCACTTAAACATAAATGGAAACTTTACTCTCTAAGGTTAAGTAGCAATTCAAGGTATGGTAAACTAACTTATAGCAAAGAGATAGGAGATTCTAGGTCTTTTTATATGAAACCATGGTAGGAACCCCAAGTGAAATCATAATATCATCTCTATGATAGCCTTTAATTACATGAGGTTTTATCGCTTTGCATGCATAATGAATAGATTACTTAATTTAAGTGTTAGAGTCTCTACAACATTAATATTCTCAAAAGGTCCACATTTTGTGATCTTTGGATAGTTTGGATAGTTTGGATAGAAGTGTAACTCTTCAAGATTCTCATGATGGTTTTCTTGATTTTTCTTGGATTAATGGCCATCATGTTTTTCCATTTTAGTCCAAGACTGTGTGTACTATTATCAATTCTAATACTAATATTTGATCAAGATTCAATTATCTTTGGAAGGTTAATCAAAATGTGCAAGTATGGAAGCAATGAATTTAAAAGATAGAGTACCGATGATTGTCTAAAAATTAAACATTTTATGTGGTATTTGATTCATCAAGGTTTGCCTATTAGTAATTGGTGCTCTCATTTGGGTGTTCATGACCCAAGATGGCTTGTTTGCAAAAAAGAAGACTCATCCATCTATTGTTTTTTTACTTGTTCCTTTACTCATGGCTCTTGGACTTGGTGTAGTATGTAATTGCATGGTTTTTAACCAAGCTTAGACAAAGTTTTATTTGGTGACACTCCTCAACTTTAAGGATTTCTGCCTCATACTTGGAGTTGCTTTTGTCCACTTATTCTTTATGTCATTTGGAAGTTTCAATGTAATATGGTTTTTCACAAAGATTCTCCAGCTAGTTATCTTCCTTTACCAGTTCAAGTTGACATCATTCAACAACTAATGCTTCAACTTTATTCCTAAATCTTTCTCTTTTTAGTTTTTCTTTAACATGAAGCTTTAAGTATGAAGTGAAACCCCAATTGAATGCTTCTAAACAAGGATAATATCTAATCCTTTTCCTACCCCAAATGGAAGGTATTTCAAGATTGGTTGTAAAGATGAAAACCTGAAAATACATCCCCAAAAACACTAGGCCTTTTCTATTTGTTGATTTGGAGTTTCTCCTAACTACAATGCTTATCTTCTTTTGTGATGAGTGGCGAGGTACCCCTACACTCAACCATACAAATACAAGC
>MNCI01015527.1:361312-376818 GCA_015680685.1 Gnetum montanum
ACAAGAGTTAAAGTCTTAACCACAAGAATTTACCAAAAAGAAAATAATGTGTCAACCAAAATATACACTGATGATACAACTGGCAATGAGGTGAACAATGGAGAGAAGGATGGAGAGGAGAGAATGGAATGGAATCCCAAGAACAAGGTGTGTACAGCCCTTTGTATAGTTAATGATCAATATGACTTAGTAGATCCCATCCCAAGTCCAACCTCAAACAAACCACATCCAATAACTTCACATTAATGCATTTAGCCAATCCATCCCCTTGAAGTAACAAGAATGCCTTCCCAAAGAGCCACCACCATTCCGACCAAACGAAGGAGGAGAGAATGGGAAGCGAGAAGGGCCTTAGTTAGAGAGAAGATTTTTATTTTAGTTCCATAACCAGTGCTTGTAGCCCAAATGATTATTTTGTCTAAGGGGTGTGCTTTGAATTCTCACTGTTTTTTTGTTGTTGTTTTATTTGTTTATGCGTGAGAACCACACCATGTAAAGACTTTGTTATTTTTATTTGCTTAGCTTCCCAATAATTAAGTAATGTCGAGACGGTAAGCAAACTCAAGAAGAAAACATCCAAGCACCCAAGAGAATGGCCAACACAAATGCATCAAGTTCCCTTGAAGTCATACCCTTTTCACTGTTTGAGTCCTTCCTTAGTTTGAGAAATGCCTAGTCATCGATTCGTTGATAGTTCTTAATTAGAAAAGGACTGTACATTCCCAAGCCAAGAGAGACCATAGAAATTTGTGCATGTGTGGATGAAGTGGACTCATTGCCTGTCGTATCAAAAGAACCATACCTTAGTATCAACATTATAACTTAAAGGTAAAAACCAAACATTAGCAACCAATAGAAAAATAGTTCATACCATCATTAAGAACACTTATTGGGTGACAAACTTACAAGATGGATAACACACACAAGAAATGGAAAAGTATGAACGATGTTGTAAAAAAAAAGAAGAAAAGTTAAAGAAATTTGTAAAAAAAAAATGTGTAAAACAAAAAACGTGTAAAAGAAAAACATGTAAAACAAAAACTTAAAAGAACTGAGGGCCTCAAATGATTAGCATAGGTGGCCATCTCCCCCATGACTGAATGGAAAGGGAGAGATCCGAAATAATGAATGCCTATTTGAATTTGTTAGAAGTGTCCAACTTCCCCCGATTGATGTTTTCAGGTTAAGGGTTGGAAGTTGGCGATGCTCATATTCCAATGTATCTATGCCTTCGTTATGGATGCAAGTTGTTCCCCCAGTTCGTTCCATGCATGTTGGTGGGCTACTCTCTTGATCAATTGTCAACCACTAGGTGTTCTCTTGTTGTGTGGTTGCTACATACAAGCAAATTTGTATTTGATTTCCTTGTGCATACTAATTACATGCAGGAGATGCTGAGCATTCCTCCATGTCATCATCCTTTAAGTCACTATATGTGATGCATGGAACTTTCTTCTTCTCGATATTTCCATAAATGTTTACCTTACATATTTCCAAGGAAAGATCACGGATTCCTAGGCATGCATCTATTGTACTTGGCCATGCCCTTCCCATTATAATTGGGAAGTCCCCTTTGTTGCTGTTGACTTCTATCACTAGGAAATCAGCTGGGTATGACCAACCACACATAGTGGTAATGATGTCCTCCACCAAACCCAAAGGAATGATGATGGATTGGTCAGCCAACTCTAGTTGAATATTTCTCTTCTTAAGTGGAGGCAGGTTCCAGGCTTTATACATTTCTCGTGAGATTAAGTTGACTCCAGAACTTGAGTCAAGAAGAGCCTTATGAGGTTCATTCCCAGTGACTTGGAGGTAGATTATGGAACTTCTAGGGTTATATAGTTTCATAGGAAGGTGGCCTACCTTGATCCAGTCGGTAATAGTATGTGTTAACATAACTGTGTGCGTTGAGCTCTGTTGTTGGTTTGAAGGGAGCTCTGAAGCCTTAGTTGTTGGAGAAGCGTACACAGACTCAACCGCTTGTGGTTGTGAGAGCTTGTTTGGGCTTTTGGTTCTAAAGAAAGGTCTTCTCTTCTTGCGGTTGTCAGAACCAGCAATGAATTGAAGGTTTACAACTCTTGTGGCATTACGTTGCTGCAGTTGAGTGGGGAGTTCCCTTTGCATTATTGGAGTGGGAGGTAGTGGAACTATCGGCGTAAGAGTGGCGGATGGATTCGGAGGATGGTATGTATGTGGTGTGTCTCCTAGAGGAGAAGGAGTCCTAAAATACTCCTGAACTTGGTAGTGATGTTGTGGGGTTGTGTGATCCATAGAGTCACTTGGAGAAATCGGCTGCTGCACATAATAGCCATATGAGTCTGGTTGCCAGTAAGGGTATTGTTGCCTAGGCAGTGGCATCCCCCATGACTGTGGGTGTTTCCACTCCTGGTGTTGCCCAATAGGTTGTGGCAGAGTTCCACTTGGATAATACGTTAATGGTTGGTGGAACTACCTTGGGTTACCTTGGGGATAAGGTAACCTTCGGGGTGCTTGCTGTCTGTTAAGTCTTGGGTTGAGTGCATACACCCCAGACTTTTGTAGATGTGAGATTATTGGGCAACATCCCTTAGGATGGTCATATTGGTAGATCTCACATCCACCGTCATTGTCTGTATCCGAATCCACAACCTCATCGGCCATAGTCATTTTTCCCCTATCCTTGTCACGTGCATGGCTTGAATCTCTCCGCTTTTTCTTGTCATGGTCACTACTTCGTTCCTCCTTAGACTCCTTTATGATTTTCAGGACAGTTTCAATTTTACTATCTAAGGAGCTTCATATTTCATCTACCTTAGCCGACACTTCTGTTATTAGCTTTTGAAGTGGAAAGGTTTTTCTATTCACCAACTCTTCAAGTGGTGACTCATCCTCTTCATCACAGAATCTTACTCCCCTCTTTTAGAGGGAAGGGTCGTAGTTATACTCGTCCATGCTTTCTCTTTTTCGTAGCTCCCCTTCTTCTTTAGCTACTTGTTCCAACAATCTATGAACTTCATGGGATCTAAGTTATGATAATCTCCCTTGGGCATATGTCCCAAGGGTTCTTCTAGTTTCATGTCTTAGCCCATCTACGAGGTGGCGGAGTTGATCTCGTTGCACGTAACCATGGCCTAGGCAACGATGTAACAATGCATAATATCGGCCCATGGTAGCATCCAAGGATTTGTGAGTACCCTTCTTCCATCCTTGGATCTACTTACACAAGTTGGACACTCTAGATTATGTTTGGTATTTATCGTTGAATAGTTCAAGCATCGTACTCCACCTCCTAATGGTTTTCGGCTCCAAGAACCGGTACCAGCTTTCTGCTTCCTTTATGAGTGTCCTAGGAAACAACTTTAACTTCTACCACTCATTTTCAATATTTTGCAAGGCGCAGGCATCGTGGAATGCCTGTAAGTGATTTTGCGAATGAGCATTGTATCCCCCCTCAAATCGTGGGATATTATTCATGTCCAGTGTCTTGATCCGACTGTCTTTTTGATGCCTTGTAGGTATTCTAATGGCCTCTGTAATGTCTAACATACTTTGGGTTGCTAGTGGGGGCTTGTCATGATCATCTCTCTCATGACGTCTATGACACCTACGTGGTTCCCTAATTTCCCTTCTTTCATGCCTTGACACCCTAAAATGCCCTCGTCCTCGCTCTCGACTCTCTCGTCAAGGTATCTCATTTTGCTTACCCTTATCCTCACCGTTGTGCTCTTTGTGACTACGTCCTGATGTGGAAGGAGAGGGTCAATGATGTGATGAATGGGAAGAAGAAGGAGAACCATCGTCATGATGATGTTTCTTACCTTCTCTTTGGTGGCTACGGCCCCGATCGTGATGACGATTAGATTTCCCGCCTTTGTCATTTGTTTGGGTTCCCTCATTGAACACTTGGGGTTCTTGGGCATCAGAACTAGGGTTGTGTATCATGGAGTGTAGGTTCTAATACCCCACCTCCTCACTATTTTTAGGAGGAGGAACATCATTTTTTGGAGAACCTATTGAGATAGGTTCACCACCTATAATTTCTCTTATGATAGGCAAAGCATTGCGGGGTCCTTTGTCCTTCAACGATGTATCGTAACTCTTCTACCGTGCGTCCCGTTGATGTTGTGCTATTGTGGGATGGTGATCCCTTATGTCATAATCTTCTACAACGTATTCATTGTATAACTCTGTCATGCCTATCTATGCAAGAGCACAAAGAAGCATGCTAGGGACTACCCGATCTAGGGGTAACACTATGTTACCTTGCAAATCTCTCCAGTGTAGTTGTTGATCCTGATGGAGGATAAAAGTAAAATCGGGTATATAGTCATCGTGATGAGTATATACCACCTGATACTATTGAGGAACTGGTGGTTGGTTACGTGTGTTAGACCACCGATGGTCTCTTGTGTGATCCCTAGGTGATGAAGTGCTTTTGTGAGAAGAAGAAGAAGACGTTGTTGTCTTACTTGGTGTGCTACTGACCGTTGTTTTAATTTTTCTTATGATTAATCCTAAGGGTTCGTTTAAGCTTCCCAATGATGTGGATGATTTCCTATGTTCTACTTAGTGCACAAACACTTAGTCCCTGGCAACGACACCAATGATGAGTGGCAAGGTACCCCTACACTCAACCATACGTATATGAGTGTTACACGCGCGATCCGGTCGAACTCCGTAGACTAAGTGCCTACATGCCTCATGGAACACTTAAGGTTAATTGTTCATTGTCTTCCCAGACTTACTTGTATTTGTCACGGTTGTCTGGTTACCTAAGTCTGAGGTATATGATTTTTATATCTTTTTTGTTTTATCTCCTATGCTAATGAGGTGAAGGGTGAAGAGACTAATTAACTAACTTTAACTAACTAACTAAGCCTTAATTAACCTAGCATCAGTATCCATTCCCACTTACCGTTCACACCCTGAACCAATGCAACCTTGATTACCAAATGCTATTTGTTACTGGGATCACCAAGCATAACGCACGTGCTCGAAGCGGTCATACTGAATGCACTTAACTAGGAGAGAAGGGTTGAGAGAGATTTAATGAACTAATAAAGCATTTAAACATTAACAATAAATAACAATAAATAAAGTCCTATTTAGCTTAGTCCATGCACTACAAGGTTTATCCAAGAAGTTCATCTTTATTTCTGTACACAAACTTGTGTTCAGGTACAATATTTGCTCGAATAAAGATCCGTTCACTTTGGAGCTCCTCCTATGGGCACATGGAAATTATTCTATCTCTAGAGAGGTAAAACTGCCAGAGTTTTGCTACGGTTTAGGCCTAAACTGAGAAACAAGGGAGAGCTGCCTCTTATTTATAGATTTGATGGCACATTGCGATATTGCGTACGCGATATCACAAGGGAAGATGCAATATCGCATATGCGATATCGCGGCCCATGTGATATCGCGTCCCATCATTTTGCATTTCTATTTTTACTATATATTTATTTTGATGTCCAACACTCCCTCTAATTACATGACGTTTTAAGTAAATGAACATAACAATTATTTCTTGGAATATTAAAAATCCATTATGCTATAACAATTTTTTTTGTAATACAATGATTGTAACTAGAATGAAAATTAAAAAAATTTATAAATACTATTATTTTTATCAAACAAAAAACCCCAAATTGATTGCAATTGTATCATAGCAATAATTCATGATAAAATTTTTTGTTGAAATTATAAATTATATTTTTTTCATGAATTGAAGCTACACTATGAAACTCAAAATGATTTAGGAGCTGAATTTCTGGTGATCCTACTAGATAGTAGAATTATCGGAGATGGAGTACATGATGATCCAGATATAGTATGGGAAATGTCCAAAATATGTCAATTTAAAGGAGTCCTAAATGCTAATGTTTTGTGTTTAATTTTGCCAAATTTTCAACTATCCTTATATGATGAGCATGTTTCTTCCACTTTGCTGTTATGTGTGGAGATCCATAGAGTGCAACTTTTGCCAGGTGCTATTTATGCTACAATTGGTGCAAGCGGTACACATTTCAATTAAGTAATACTATCTTCTCTAATCACAGAATGGTATTAATTTGCTAGCAAGCTCTGTCAATTGGCTCGAGTTCCTATAGAAGAAATATTGAAGATAACATCTTAATATTATCACACCATAGGTCTAGTTCATGCTTCTATGCCCTGCATAACAAATTTTGAGGAGGAATATAATAATATCGATAAGTTTGTGCAAGTTCATCCTCCAAGTGCACCTGGTAAGTTGGAATCTAAGCAGTTTCAACAAAATCAGTCTAATGAAGAGTTTTTAGAAGAATTTTATTTTCTAATTTATGATTATGAAGTTCTAAAATGGCTTGGAGAATGGCCACCTACTCCTTTGATACAACTAGAGGAAGAAAATCTATTTGTTGTTGAAGATGTAGTCCTTCTAGAAAGGATTGAAGTTGGTGAATTAGAAGTGTTTCATGAACATTATTCATTGATCTTTGATGAAGAAATAGTGGAACAACAAGCTAGAGAAAATAATGTTAGAAGGCAGGATGGTTGGTTCTATAGGTTCCCTCCTCCTAATGAACTAAGAGATGATTTTGAAGATGTGGATATAGATTGGGATACACATCATGCATTCATGATGCGAGCAAGGTTTGAGAACATTAATGCTTAGATAGAAGCAAAGCTAACTAAAGATCATAAAGTAGTTATTCCTTTCCATGAAGCCATCTTAAGCAAGAGGTTTTTTGTATCATCTTCTAGAAAATTGGAGTTTTCTAAAATTCCAAAAGAAGCAATCTATACTTTCTCAAATGTATTTTCTGCTTGTATGACAACATCTGTCAAGTAATTGAAGGTAATGCTTGACATCAAAGGAGTTAGCATATGTCCAATATTTCTATCATTCTTCATGGAAGATGAGATTGAAAAATGGAAGTCTCAAGGTTACCATTATGTTCACCTAGGGAAAATTGACATACTAGTGACTCCTAAATTCAACTATGATTTAGGAGTTGAATTTTTGGTGGCCCTACTAGATAGCAGAATTATTGGAGATGGATTACATGATTATCCAAATCTAGTATGTGAAATGTCCAAAATATGTCAATTCAAGGGGGTGCTAAATGCTAATGCTTTATGTTTGGTTTAGCTAAATTTTCAACTATCCTTATATGATGAGCATATTTCATCCAATTTGTTATTATGTGTGGAGATCCATGAAATGTAACTTTTGCTAGGTTCTATTTATGCTGCAATTAGCACAAGATGAACTTTTCAATTGAGCAATACTATCTTCATGAATCACAAGCTCAAATGGGAAGTAAAGTTTCTGGTATGTAGTAAGCATTTGCAAGCATGCAACTAACCTATAGAAGTTGACAGATATATACAAGGGTCTCCTCGAATTTAGAAATTCTTAAAGGATCAAGAATTTCAAATGCTAAAGAAGATAAGGAAAAGATGGAGTAAATATCCAGTCTAGTTATTTGGTTGATCTACAGTAATTGAGTTAGCCACCTTACCGCTAATCATGCCAACAACAAAGTTCAACAAAGCATCATCATCAAAAAGAAAGCAAAAAGAAGTATTGTCACCAAATTATGATTGTAAAGGTAAATTATTTATGTTTAAAACAAGAGAATTAAAGGGTAGAAAGCTAGTAAGTGGAGGAAAGTGGCCTCCATGGAGTTCTTATCATACTATTGCATATGAAGATCCAATACCAGAAACTAGAGCAGATTGTAACTACATCCTTGAGTATTCAATTGATTCTAGCAACAATCAAAAGGAAGAAGCAAGGTAGTTAAATTATCTACTACATTGGTCAAGTTATTATAGTAGAAATCTAAATAATATAGAAGATAAGGTAGATGTTATTTTAGATCATGTATAGTAATATGAAGTTATAGTGAAAAACAAAAAAGAAGAAAAGCAAAAAAATAAAAATAAAAATCTTTTTGAATATAGTGTTTTTCTTAGAAAATCAATTGCAAATGAAGCTAAAAGAAAAGGAGAAATCAAGAACGTTGGAACCTCTAAAGGTTCAGTTGACAAATATCAAAGATCCTCAATAAAAGATTGGTAGGTTGAAGATTGAGAAAAATCTCAAGGCACCAATGACAGAAGATTAAGAAAACTGTCAAGGGAAAATCATGATGCCCTATCTTGCAAAGTTGCAAGGAGTTTGGCATAATTTCAAGCCTTGGTTGATATGCTAGCAACATTAGTCCTGTTGCTAAATATTGACTACCTTGCTCATAAAGAAGTGTTACACACAATCAGGCTTTGGGTAGATCAGCTACGAGTAACATCCATACTACTCAACACAGATAAAAGAACAACCATAATTGTTGGAATGATGAGGATAGTAGAAAAGGTAAGAGTCTGATGGGAAAGTGCTAATCTCGAATCCTAAGAACAAATGCTTCAAGGAAGATTCCAAGGATTATTTATCACCTTGACAACTAAATTCAAAGTTAATCTCTCTATCAATCTCTGACTGTAAGATAAGGTGTTATTGAATTAATAAAAGTTGACAAATCTGGAAGATTTTGAGTAGTATAGCACAGAATATGGCAAAGATATCTATCATCTAGTACTCCACAAAGATCGGCTAATCAATTATATGTATTTGGGTTCTCTCCCAAATAAGCTTGGTTTAATGGTTTTGCACATTGCTATTCAAAATAATATGGATTTAGCCTTTGTTTATTTTGTTAATATAGTTCACATGGTAAGATAAGAATTACATATGGCTTGTTACCAAATTAGCATGTTAAAATCTTACCATCTACAAAAGTCTGTTCAAAGATAGATTGAGTTGAAACGTTTGGGCAACATCCTAGAAAGTTATTCAAGCATAACCATAGAATAGGAGGTCTAAGCTAATGTTCTAAAAGAAGGATTTTTTCATCAAAGTCAAAAAGTTCAAGTCATACCACTACATGCGACATTGAACATAGCTTGCATCAAATTGAAAAACTGTAAGTTGTTATAATTGCAAAAGAAGAGGACACTATGCCTATGAATGTCTAAGCAAATCCAACAAAAGTAAAAGCCTTCTTTGAAGAATATGAGGTAGAATGGGAGCCTATCGAGTCTAAAGGCTATCTAAATAATGGAGAAAAGATATATCACTTAGAGTTCCTAGAAAGTGATAATGAAGATGAAGTCCCAAGACTCAGTTTGAAAATGTTCAGAACATCTAATCTCTTTCCAGTGGAATAAGTTGATTGGAGTCCATAAGATCTTACTAAGCTATAGCAATTTCTTGATTGACAAATGAAAAAATCAGAATTAGATAGCTTCTCATCAACCCCATCAAGTATGTCCTTGCACTTTAATCCATTTTCTATTTTTTAGGTAAACAATGACAATGAATCAGGTCCAAGTGGAGTTGTGGCCAATGATGAAAACACGGCTAAATTCTATTATGACTTTTAGTCAAATCCAGAATACTTGGGAGTCATATTCAAAGAAGACACCTGTTTAGATGAAAGTCTTCTATACTCCAACCAAGAAGTTACATCCAAGGTTCTGCCAAGATTTTTTATCACCTCCTTTGAAAATAATAATGCTTAGAAGTATGAAGGTGTCAACAAAGTTGGAAAGCTGACCATTGTAGTTTCGAAGGCATAATGCATCAAATTTGAAAGACTATATCCATAATTTGTATCTTGATCATCCCAATCAAGGTTGCTATTGATGGAAAGGTAAAGTGAGGAAACTTCAACAATTTCATTAATGCTGGGCCCACTTTGAATTTTGCACATCAAATTGTAATGGAGAATTGGGTCAAAGCAGTGTACCCTTTTAAAATAGTAACAATGAATGGAGTTCAACATCTGAGTAAATTTGCTTTGGATGTTCCTATTCACATTAATGAAGTTTTGACTAGTGAGACCAATTTTATCCAAATAAGTGATAGCATGAATGACATCGGTCTAGGAGTAAATTTTATGGATTCTATTTCTCCATACACCATTGGCAAAGAATTGATAGTTTGTACTATGGGAGATCAGAAAATCATAGTACCAAGAATTCTACCAGAGATTAGCAAAGCTCAATTTGAACAGATCAGAATGTACACTCAAAATCCAATCTTGAAGCAGATTTTAAAATATGAAGCACTGTAAGATCTAGAGAGATCAAAGTACAAAGAAGTGCAAAAGATCTTAAAATTTCAAGGAAAATTAAGTGTTGTTGAGGTGGATGAGGTAATAGCTAAGCTGCAAGCCTGGTACTATGAACATCCATTAGAATTTTGGGCTATGGATAGTCTAGTTGCATACATTACAACTATGCATCCTATTACAGTCTAGAGAAAATCCATTGTAATGACTAGGAAAGATGAAGTTGAAGTAGTAGAACAAGTTATTGAGTTTTAGAAGAAAGGTTTGATTCAGCCATCAACATCAAGCTACTCCTATTACTTCATCATTAGAAATCACACAGAGGTAAAAAGGGGAAAGGCTTGAATGGTGATAAACTATATCCCATTAAATGTTGTAATAATAGATATCAAATGGCCACTTCCCAATAAGGAAGAATTAATTAAATGATTTGTATCAAGAAAGGTCTTCTCTAAGTTTGATTACAAATTAGGGTATCATTAGATGAAGATCATAGGAGAAGACATCCATAAGACCACATTCAATATGCCTCAAGGATTGTATGTATGGTTGGTCATGCCATTCGGTTTCAAGAATGCACCAGCATAAGTTCAATGTTGTATGAATTCAATCTTTAGTAAGTACAATAACTTCATTACAAATTATATTGATGAATTTTTGATTTACTCTGATAATGTCAAAGATCATTATGAACATTTGTGGTAATTTTCCGAGTTATGTAAAATGCATTTGATTGGATTATCTAGTGATCCTAAAAAGTTCCAAGTACGTAAAAATGAGGTTGAATTTTTAGGTGTTGTAATCAAAAATGGAAAAATCTACATGCAACTACATGTATTAGAAAATATCTCTGAGTTTCTTGATAGGTTAGAATCCAAGGAACAATGCATGTGTTTCTTGGATTGATAGGTTAGAATCCAAGGAACAATACCATCTAGCTAATAGTTTGAGCCACTTCATTAAGGTGACTTATTGTTGGGTGATACATAGATGGATCACCACCACTCGTTCCTACTCACTTCTTTTGCTCTCACAAGAGCTACTCTCAAATCTCGTGCATGCGCTGAAGATCATAGCCTTCTCTGCCTATGCTTCCATCAAGGTAATATCAATGTTTGGTCTACGTTTAGGCACCTCATCTTAGTGAGACTATTCTATTGTAGCCACTTCTTTAGGAATCTATTAGATAGATTCCACTTTGAGCTCATCTCGAAGAGGTTTCACGGCATGGGTTTCAAGTTGCTCATGGGGCTATTCTTGGCCCCTTCCTATTCATGGCCATTTGTTCCCTGGTTGGAACAATTCTGCTTCCTACACATGCTTTTCTTTTGGTACCATTTGTGGTCAAAATATAACCAAGGATTAGCATTCACCATGTAACTTAAAACATTTAAATACCTTGTCTCGTTAGGTAGTTATAGTTAGGCTATGTTTGAACCATGGTAGATTGATTATTTTATTATTATTTAAATAAATGTTAACATAAAATGTTACCAAAGCTTGTTGAAAGGGTTTAACTCTCATAAATTGAAGTTTTAATGTTGAGTTCTTTGTTAAACCTTGTGGGAGTTAGAAATTTTGCTGAAATTTTTTTATCAAAAATGTAAGATTTGTAGCCCCCACAACAAAGAGCTTACCTCTAATGGTTAGGAAGATATGGCTCTTAGAAGGTTATGGGCTCTGAAAAATTGAAAAACTCTCCCCTTATGTTAAAGAAAATGTGAAAATTGCTAAGTGTGGTTGCCTACATATAGGCAGGTGAACCCCTATGTCAACGAGATCCTGTATATGACATCCCATTTACACATGAACTCTGTCGATGGGTACCTATCTATAGAGCTTATGACCAAAATTTTCACTTTGAGTATCTTGAAAAATACAAAGAGTTTTCTTATGAAATTGCTATCCATGGAGAGCCAGAAAAGCTGTGAATATGATGAAATCTTGAAGAGGGCTTGATAACTCATGAAAATTGGAGAAATAGTTAAGAGAATGAAATTTATTAAAGAAAATTCCTTAAGGAACACACAGTTGGATGCACGATAGTGTGCACAAAAGAGTTGATTTCAAAAATGCCTAAGGATAAGGAACTTAACTAACCAAACCAAGAGTCATGCAAGTGGGTCCTCCCATAGTAGGCTTATGTCCTTTTTACCCTTGCATAACCTCATATAAGGAGTTTGTGGGTTCCACAGTTTATTAATGATTGTGAAAAGTTAAGGATTAAATCAAGAAGAATATACCTAAGAATTTTGACACATCAAACTAAGACATTGAACAAAAACATGAAAATCGACAGTGAGGTTAGTTATGGAAAGCATTGATGGATGAGAGAGAAGGTGAGATGGAATTTCGAATTATGATCACATGAAGTCCCTTGTGAATTTTGTGGTTAAATGACCCAATCAAATCCATCCTTAGTCCAGATCAAAACAAACACTTTTAGTGACTTTGCATCATCCCTCAAAGACCAAACCACCCCTTGAGATAGGAGAATGCTCCCATAGATCAATCACCATTTCTTATTAGAAAGGGCCTTAGTTATAGGGGACCTTCAGGCATGGGTAACATGTCTTTTGAGTCCCATAACTAGTGCTTGCAGCCTATTATTTTGTCTAAGGGGTGTGCTTTCAATTCCCATCATGGTTTTTTTTATTTTATATTTTTATGAATTTTTTGGATGGGAATTACACTATTCAAAGACTTATTAACTTCTTGTTATTGGTTGACACAGAATGATAAGAAATCCATGAAAACACTCATGCACTCAAGTAAGTAGAAAGGTAAAAAAAGCATTGAATTCCTTTAAAGTCACATCCTTTTCAAACTTTTGAATATTTTTCAAGTTTCAAAACTATCAAGGTCATAAGTTCATTAAAGTTTTATTAATAAAAATGGGACCTCGTATTCCCAAAACAAGGAAGACCATAGAGTGGATGGATGGATGATGTGGACTCACTGCCTATTCCAAGAAAAAAAAACATTGTCTTAGTTATCAGTCATCAAAATTCAAAAATAGAAACTAGACATAGCAATCAAAAACATTAAGTACAAACCACCATTAGCAAATAGCTACAACATCTTTGTGTCTTGTTGTTAATAAAGCTTTTTTATTAGAAAATAATAAGAAAAATTTACACCAAAATAAAGTAAAATATAAAAGAAATTGCAAAATATTTAAGAAATTGAAAACATACTAATGATGTTGTAAAATAAAAAATTGAAAATTAACAAAGTGTAAAATAAAAATGTATAAGAACAAAGCAAGTGTAAAATAAAAAATATGAATATAAGAAAGTGTAAGACAAAAAATTGAAGAATAAAAAATTGTAAAATAGAAAGGTAGAAAAACTAAGGAGCCACTTTAATAATTAGCATAGATGGCCATTTCCTCCACAACTAAGTTAAAAGGTGGAGATCTAAAAAATTGAGCTTGGTTATCCATCCGATGAGGCATTACTTACACTAGCTTGCTTGGGCTCATGAAAGATTTAAGTTGTTGCATGTTGACCAGTTGCTTTTTGTTTAGGCTCTCAGGTTTGTAAATCATCATGGCCCCAAAAGGAAAGGTTTTATAAATGATATAAGATCCTTCCCATAATGTTTGGAACTTAGTTTGTTATGGAACATGTGTGGGGTTCCAGTAAAGGACCTTGTCTCTAGGTTGGAATTTGACTTTCCTTATCCTAAGGTCATGACATTGTTTACTAAATGCTTTGTGCACTTCATTCAAGGATAAGGCCATCAATCTATTCTCATCTAGGATGTTAAGGTTGATCAATCTCTCTTTTTGTGCTTGGCTCAGGTCAAGGTCAAGGTCACAAGCTATTGAAAGTGTACGGAGCTTGGATTGAATGGGAAGAGTTAGCAATTTCCTCTACACCATCTCATAGGAGGAGTAGCCTATAGGGAGTTTCCATGTGGAGTGGTAGGTTCAAAGGGCATTGTTGAGTTTTTTGCTTCATTCTATCCTATATTTGCTAATTGTTATTGTTAAGATCTTAGTGATTTTTCTATTTGTAACCCCTGGTTGATTGTTGGATTGGGGGTGGTAGGGTATTATTAGTTTATGTTCAACCTCCAAGTGTTGCATGATCTTGTGAAAAGTAGCACCTATAAAATGAGTACCATTGTCAAAAATTAGTGCATGTGTTACTCCAAACCTATTTACAACATTTTTTGTACAAACTAAGTAGCAGTGGAAGATATACACTTGATGACAGCTATTGCTTCTGTCCATTTTGTACAATAGTCAATAGCGACTGTTATGTACACCTTTCCATTTGACATGGATGTGATGGGACCCATGAATTCTATGCTCCATATATCAAAGGATTCTAGTGGTTGGATCCATTGCTAAGGCTTCTCCATTCGAGTGGTTATCCCACAATCTCATTGATAGTATTTACAAAAGCGAATGAATTGGTGGATGTCCTTGAAGATTGTTGGCCAATAATACCCTGCCATCAGGGTCTTAATGATGGTACATCTTCCTCCATAGTGGCCTCCACAAGGACCCTCATGAGTATCTTGGAGAACACATAGTTGATTAGTATCAGGGACACACCAATGAACTAAGCCATCGATGCACACCTTGTAAAGGTGTCTCTCAATCTCCATGAAGCATTTGGCCTGATGAAGAAACTATTATTTCTTTTGGTGATCCAAGTCTTGTGGTAGCTCCCGAGTAAGAAGATAAGTGACGATGCCATTGCACCATGTAGGTTTAGTGGGCAGTTATTCATTTATTGCATCAACAAAGAGGAGTTTATTTGGAAATTGATCAAAGAGCGGGCTCTCCTCCTCTTTGTTGTCCCATCGTAACTGAGAATGGTGGTCATCGACCACATTCTTAGTTCTCTTTCAATCTACCATTGTAAAATCAAACTCCTATAAGATCACTAGCCACCGTATGATACAAGGGTTTACCATCGGTTTGTTCAAAAGGAAGCCAATGGCACTACACAAAAATTTTTTATTCAAGCACATAGTACTTGAACTTGTCCAAGGCATATACCATTACCATCATCTCTTTCTCTATTATGGTGTAGTTAAGTTGTGCACCCACAATGCTTTGGCTTACATAGTTGATGAGTGGCGAGGTACCCCTACACTCAACCATACAAATACGAGCGTTTTCACGCACGATCCAGTCGAACTCCGCAAACGGACTAGTTATAGCACCTAGATAGTTAGCCTTATGTCACAGTTCGCTGTCTTCCCACCTGGACTAGTATTATATTTGTCACATATGGTTTAGTCCAGAGTGAGGTGTATGATGTGGTCCTAATCTAATGCTACTCCTGAAGCAATGGAAGAATAATATTAACTAAGCTAAGCTAGGAGAGAAAAGGTAAAAGAATCTAATCTAGCCTAAGTGTGATGAGCATCCATTCCTTGATTATC
>MNCI01015527.1:376841-391646 GCA_015680685.1 Gnetum montanum
CGTACAATTACATTCACCACACTGTGGGTAGACATGGGAAAAATAATCTATCTCTGGAGGGATCAAACTACCAGAGCTTCACTACAATCTAACCTATTGATTATAAACAAGGGAGAGCTGCTTCTTATTTATAGACATTGCGACAGATTGCAATATCATGTACGCGATATCGTAGGGGACGACGTGATATCGCAGCCTATGCGATATCGCGTCCCATCATACCCCCACGACTGAATAAAAACTCATCCTCAAGTTATAGTGATTACACAGTGGATAGGTATGGGATTATTAACTAACAAAAATGGAATGATGCCATAGTGTGGGAAGAAAACACAACACACAAAATGTGCTACAACTACAAAAATGTGGAACTCATGTAGTTCCTGGTGGTGGTGGCTCCTCCATTGGTGCCTTCCCTTTGTCTTGTGCTCCAGGTTTTGAGGCTTGATGGCATTGAAGTATGGCCTAGAGCTTCTCCTCTTTAGTTCGAGGGTCTTGTGTTGTCCATGCTAATGTTCCAATGTTTGATAGAGTCAACACTTCCCACAGACAGGGTAGTTGCAGGAACATTTGGTTGGCCTTGACATACTAAGCCACAAACACCTGTCGTTCCTCCTCATAGGCTCTGGCTTTGTTCTTGTATTCATGAAGGTCTGTTAGCCATTGAGCCAAGTCTTTTGCAACATCCTTCTATCCCTAGTAGCTGGCTTTTACCACCTCAAGTTTAGAATTTGCAACATCCAGTTTGTCCACCAGCTTCTTGCGCTCTACAAATTCTACTTCGTATTTGATGTGGGTGGTTACTACCTGCTACTCGAGCTCTAACCTTAGGCACCCTGCTATTAACATGGCAAGGTTGGCATATCTTAGGTTTGCCAACTTCATGTACTCTGTCAAGTCCTAAATCTGCAGGTCCCGGTCCTTAACTTCCGCTTGGTGGGCGAAGGCATATGTGTCCAATATGGCCCGCCAGTCAGTGTGTTGAGCACTGATGGTGTTGATTTGGGCCTTGGCCATATGGATCTCCTTCTGTAGGATTTTTTTGTACATCCCCACCTAATCCTGGAAGTGCTCCTTCAGCTTTTCATGTCATTTAGCCTCATTTTTCCATGCATTTATCTCAATTGCTGACTTTTGACGAATGACGCGTATCTCCTCCATTGAGAGGGTTCAATTTTCTCTGACTAAACGGCTTATGTCTCGGTTGACCTGGATGAATTATTCTTGTAATTGGTGGAAGTGTGTATTGAGAACATTCTTTTTCCTTTTTACAGTGGTCAACCAAAGATTGTCAGTCGCAAGCTATTTATTTTCTTCCTGCAAGGCCTTGAGTGCCTTAAGATGTGCATGAGTTTGCGCTTGTGTTGCGGAGGCATCCCAAACAGCCGTCTTCTTTTCTTGCACCACTTTCTTATTCTCTATGATTAATTTTATTAGTTGCTTAGTTCTAAATTTTTCTAGCTGGTTTGTAGGAAAAAATTGTAGAGGGTCCCGCTGTGCTGCTTGTAAGGCCACGAGCTGCTTTTGTAATTTCTTCACTTCAGCTTCAGAATGCTCTACCCTTACTTCTATTAGAACCAGCTTTCCCTTCATGGAAATGAGGTTTGATTGAATTGCTATTACATCCTAAGGGATGTCAAATAGGGATGTCATTACTTGCCCTGTTTGAAGCAATCTATCAAGCGCATCCTCATGTTCCGTAGGAGTCATTGAGGTTCCGGCCAGAGTTTGAGCATCCCGTGCTCCTGAGAGATCTACCGGTGGCACAACAAGTACATTGAAGGATTCTTTAATATGGTCTATGAACACATCTATAGCTCCTATGGAATTTTGGTGTTGCATGGCCACCAGTGTGGCCCCTTCACTAGTCTCTAACTGCACCTGGAAAGATGCCGCGTTTCCTGAGATCTATTGTGACCATCTACTTTCCCCTCCTCCTATATGAATGGAGACTTTGCCCCTTGTGCGATTTAATGAAACTGTAGGCTACCTGGCATCATCGATGATGTGGAAGAGGTTTGCATCATCACGACTTCCCCAACTGACCATCTCAGCGATGGCCCTAAGATGGTCCATCGATGGTTTGTACTCTTGCAGCGGTGGCGGTAGATCCTAGCTTGTGTTGGGCCCTGCTTCATGTTGTTGGTTGGGACCCGTGGCTAGAGGTTGACTGGGTCTAGCCATATGTTCTTCTTCTTGTTCTGGTCCCAGCTCTTTACCAGTACTTTTTCTTGGAGCTGGCACCTTTAGCAATTCTGCATATGAAGCAGTCTGGGCTTTCCAGAGGATGTCATTGGTGTATCCCTGGATACCAGCATGTCGGCAAAGCTTTCTGATAAGACAAGGGCAAGGTAGCGCCATCTTCCCTATCTTCCATTCTTTGAACCCCCTTAGGATCTCCATTAAATATAGATGGGGTAGGTTAGCGTTAACCTTTCCCATCAACACTGCACATCCTCTAGCTGCATACATCGATATTCTTTTGAGGCCCTTTGTGGGAAAGAGTTGATATGTTCCAATTTTGAAGTAAACCCTCTCTTCCATCATTAATTCACCAAATTCTTTATCTCTGCCATAAGCCTTCTCCAACCAATCCTTTCGCACATCGGGATCTGAATGGGTGGATAACCGAGCAACCTGGGGCCCTGTATTCGGAAGGTTTAACACTTCCAAAATTGCTTATGTAGAGAAGTCAACTATCACACCAAAAATATTAATAGTGGTGCCTTGTTCCCTATTGTGTCAAAATTGGTACGTTTCTCCTAAGTACCAGGCACTGCTTTCAAAGAGGATAGGCCAAAAGGGAGATCCTTTGAGGTGATCCCTAACGGCCTTAGGAGCGAACTCTACGAATGATTCAAAGTTTAATTCCATAATCACCACAACGAATGTGGACTTCTTATGGATAGCTTGAACACAATCTTGGGGCAACGTGAGTTGTTTTCCCAGTTCAGGCGCAGCAGCAGCTCTACCTTCTGCTTGCCTGGACCGTTCGGTAAGAGGTTGATCTTGCACCTCTCTGAGCTCGTTTGCTTCCACCTTGGGTAGGACCTTCCTGTTGTCCACGTTTCGAGGCCATCTGCAATCACACAGGCCAAGCGTTAGTAAGGTTGTTTTTGAAGTTAAGTTATACCTTAATGCTTGCCTTAATTGATGATCTTATGTTATCACGTGTGATCGTGCCTGAAATTCTGTAATAATGAGTCCTGTGACTTAGGTGGTTTCCATTTTAGTTTCCCAATATACCTAGGAATTAAATGATCTTTAGGCACAATTATTCTAAGTGTTAAAGCTAATTACCCTAGCTGATGTCCTTTGGGCGATGATAAATTTCAAAAAAGTTAGGCATGTTTCAGTAAGTGTCCCTCCCCCACAACTAAACTGAACACTCCGGGTTCAAGCAGGTTCAAACGGAAGCAAAATTGGAGTACTAGTGAGCGAGATAGAGTGAGAAAAGCAAGGGTCATGCAATTGCAAGTCGCAGAGAAAAATTTCAAAAAATCCCCTTGTATGAATGGGAAAATGACGCTAAGTGTTGTGGGGGGGTCACCTATTTATAGGGGGTAGGGACGCAATATCGTGTACAATACATCGCGTACGCGATATCACATGGGACATGATATTGCGTACGTGATATCACGTCCCTAGTGATGTGAGGCATAACAAAATACCAAATTTTTAAGGATTTTCTTGAAATTAACATTGGAAATTGAGGACATTGACTATGATGAAGATGTTCTAGGGAAATTTCATTAATTCAAAGGCACCATCAATGGTAAGGGTGTGGATTTTACCAATAAAACCTTGGGTGGTAAGAAAAAGGGTATGTAATGGTACATTGGAACATTGAAATTTAGAGGGATAATAGTAGGGAAAGAATGTTAGGAAAAATGATGCTAAGGGTAAGAAATGGTGCGTGTGAGTTATTTCATAAGTGAGAATTACAAAAGATTACACAAGTGGATCCTCCCCAAAGCAGGTTTTAACCTATAATGCCCTTGTGTAACCACCCTTAAAGTGTCCGTGGGCACTAGAAGGGTTAAATGTAATATGCACTAACTTCACAAAACACACACATGTAAATATCACCGGAATGAGATGAAAATTCTAAGCTACACGGGACACAAGCTACAATTACACGAACAGTGAGATGAGACGAACTATAGAAAGGGATCGTAGAGATTGGGACATGAGGTAACTGACCCAGGGGATAATGAATCCTGTGTGTAAAGCATGATTAAGGTGTCATTAACCCATTGTTCCAAGATTAGGACCAAGTCCATTCCTCTAATCAGTGACATCACATTGTTTCATCCCATGATGAGTGACTATGAGAGTACCACAACAACAAGGCGTACGATCACTTGGCGTTTAATGCAAGGGAGGAGTGATTTTTTGTTTTATGGCACTTTTCTTTTTCTTTTTTTTTATTTTTTGAAAATTGAATCCAGAGCAGCTGACAACCTTTAGGCATGGGTGCATGTCTTTGCAGTGGAACCCCCTAAAACAACATTAATTTTTGAGTGCCTTTTTGATTACTCTTACTCCCATTTTTCATTAGATCTACAAGGATCTTAGTACAACCACATTGCATGATAACTCCCACAATCATCACCAAAGAGAATTCGCAAGTTCCCTTGATGTCACACCCTAATCATTCCCTCTTGGTATGTCCTTCTTCATTCTAGGTACAATGAACACCAAATTAATTTTAAGTTTTAAAAATGTCAAGAATATCACTACACCCTTGAACAGAACCTCTTATTTGTAGAATGGATGAGTGGATGTAATGGGTTCACTATTCCAAATAATTGATCACTCATGACTTAATAACATAGAAAACACCTCAACCAACGATCCACATGAGTGTTTTATTCATAGATGAGATTACTTATAAAAAACATAAAAAGACAGAAACACAAACACATAAAAAGATAAAACAAAAAGTTGAAAAGTGAAAAATGAGAAAATAAAAAATTGGAAAATTAAAGAAAAATAAATAGTGGTTATTAATCCTACTTGTTATTAGAATGGGAGGTATCCCCCATAACTAATTGGTTGAGCATGAAAAGGATTAATAAATGAAGGTTGAGGATCCTTGCATGTTGGAAATATTGGAACTGGTCCATACTTACCCCATTGGGGTTCACACACTTGATTATAATGAGCATAGTGGGGCACTTTATATGATGTAGTTCCCGGATAACAAGTTGACCCACTATGAGGTTTGAGACTATTAGATGGTATGCAACGATTGGGTTGTCGCTCTCCACGGTTATGTTCATTGGGCCAGATTGTTGTTGGAGTGTGAGTTGGTGGCCCTGATGAAGTTACATGAGGTGTTGGGTTTGAAGGTAAGGGTGCACCATAGTGTGAGACTTGTCCTGAATTGGAAGATGCAGTGGCCTTGGAATTGTGTTGTCCCTTCTCAGGCCATGTTTAAAGAAAGGACGCTTTTGATGTTGAGGAGGCTTTTCACTGCTGTTAGTAGTAGTAGCACAAGTGTCGTTCATGGGTTGTTGCGGTGGTGCAGACACCTTAGGAACAGTTGGTGGTGATGTGGAAGGATGGAAAGGATGAGAATGTTGAAAATTAGGAGGAGTATAAGGTGCACAAGGTGGTGGTTGTGTTGGAGGTATGGGTTGATAGTATTGAGGAGAATGGTATTGTGGTGAGATAAAGTGCATTGGCCCAGTTGGAGAAATAGGATGTTCAACAAGATAAGCATTTGGATTCAGATGATATGAAGGGTGTCTCCAGTTGAGTGGTGGTCTCCCCCACGACTGGGATTGTTGCCACTGTGATCGAACACAGTATCTCTGTACGAACTCTGGATGTAATGTGTTTCCCCAATGCTCACGTAAGTGTAACAATATTGGGCATTGGCCTTTGGGGTGATCGTATAGGCATATGTTGCATTCATACATATGATTGGCACTTGAGCTCTTATTTTCCTTATTCCTTCTTTCCGATTATCTATATTTTGTCTTGCTTCTTGGGTTGTTAAAACTCTATCTCCAATGTTGTTGATAAATTCTCAATACTTTTGATACATCCATTCCAACATCTTATTGATCTTTGCCTTGGCTTCTTCTAATGATTGTTGTATTGGAAAAGATGATGTTTCCATCTTGAGATTGGTTGATTTCTCCTTTTTATGATCATGGACCTTTGTTAAGCTGAAATTTTGGTCCCGTTGATGTTTTTCAACACTCTCCAATCTAGCCATATCTCCTTCTTCTTTTGCTACCCTCTTAATAAGCTCTTGGACTTGATGGGTTCATAGTTCGTATAGTTGACCTTGGGCATACATTCCTAAGGTCTCTTTTGTCTCATTACCTAGCCCATCAATAATATGATACATTATCCTTTCCTTGGAAAACCCATGGCCTGGATAGTTGTTTAACAATGCATAATATCTTTCTAAGGCCATGTCAAAGGGTTCATGTTGTGCTTGTTTCCACTCTTGGATTTGTTTCCTCAAGGCTGACACTCTTGCGTAGGTTTGATATTTTTCATTAAAGACTTCTACCATTGTTGACCAACATCGTATTGAATTTGGTTTTAACGATCTATACCATACTTTTGCTTGGTCAATGAGTGTCATAGGGAAGAGCTTAAGTTTTTGCCACCTATTATCAATGTTATTCCATGTACAGGCATCGTAGAAGGCTTGTAAATGTTGATGCGGATCTAAGTCATAGCCTCTTCAAAAATTAGGGAAGTTGTTTAAATCGATCCTGGGTAGATGACTCTCTTTACGATGCCTACATGAGATTCGAACAGCCTCTTGTATTTGCATTAAGTTTGTAGTGGCCAGTAGGGGTTCATCGCCATCTTGTAAGTTATGCTTTCGTTTGTTGGGATGACATTATTTTCGATCATGTTTATAAGAAACTTCCACTTCAGGTTGTATACTCCAATCTTCATCGTCATATAGTTCGTTGGTTCTCCAATGAACTTCATCACTAGGTTTGGCGTTATTATGATCTTGTAGGAGAGGCATTGTTGTGTGTGAATTTATGTGACTTTTTATAATTACTTCTTTCTAAGAGATATATCATTAAGTCCTATACAGCGACCTTGTATGATATAACTAATCTAGATAACTAGCACTGTCCCTGCAACGGTGCCAATGATGAGTGGTGAGGTACCCCTACACTCAACCATACAAATAAGAGCGTTTTCACGTGCAATCCAGTTGAACTCCATAGACGGACTAGTTATAGCACCTAGATAGTTAGCCTTATGTCACAGTTCACTGTCTTCCCACCTGGACTAGTATTATATTTGTCACATATGGTTTAGTCCAGAGTGAGGTGTATGATGTGGTCCTAATCTAATGCTACTCCTAAAGCAATGGAAGAATAATATTAACTAAGCTAAGCTAGGAGAGAAAAGGTAAAAGAATATAATCTAGCCTAAGTGTGATGAGCATCCATTCCTTGATTATCCGTACACATCTTGAACTTCGTGCATGACTACCACTGGGATTGCCAAGCATAGATCCTAGGTACGCTACTAGGTTACCAAGTAGTCACACTTAAATGCTTGTAATCAAGTCGTACTCATTTCGCGGTTTAACATTAGATAAGGGTGAGAGAGACTAATTAGGAAAGTAGTAAATAATAATTAAATGAATAAATAAACAAAGTGAATGCTGCAATGATGAATTAATCTTGATCTTTATTTTTGGTCATGTGCGTGTCCAAGTATGTCACACTTGAATAAAGGATGTCGTACAATTACATTCACCACACTGCGGGCAGACACAGGAAAAATAATCTATCTCTGGAGGGATCAAACTGCCAGAGCTTCACTACAATCTAACCTATTGATTATAAACAAGGGAGAGTTGCTTCTTATTTATAGACATTGCGGCAGACTGCGATATCGCGTATGCGATATTGCAGGGGACAACGCGATATCGTGTACGCAATATCGCGGGGAATGCGATATCGCAGCCGATGCAATATCGCGTCCAATCAATAGTGGATGTAATAAGGACATTTCTAATTGTCCAACTACGTAAGCACAACTCGCAAGGCATAGTTTGATGCATCCATCATGATGTAAAATGGATGGGACCAGTTAGGTGCTTGTAGAATTAGAGTTCCTACAAGCTTCTCCTTGAGTTATTGGAATGTCTTTTTGCATTCCTTGATCGATATGAATAGAGCATCTTTCTTTGTGAGCTTGACTAATGGTTTAGTGATCTTAGAAAAATTCTCTATGAATCATTGGTAGTAGCCAATGTATGCAAGGAATGATTAGAAATCTTTAATAATTTCTAGTTGAAGAGTTATTCCTTGGATGATCCTAATCTTTTTAGGATCCACCTGAATCCCTTGATTGAGAAATTCTATGTCCCAACATAATGGCCTCTTGGACCATGAGATTGCTCTTTTTCTAATTGATGAGTTATGAATTTGATGGCTATGATATCACAACCGTGATATCGCAGTAGCTGCGATATCGCATCAGCGATATCACATCGACCGCGATATCGCGTATGCGATATCGCGGCTTACCGCAATTTCTATAAATAAGAGGTGGCTTTCCCAGTTTTTCATCATTAAGTTAGTTTTTGAGTTAAGTTTTGATTTTAGTTCTTGTTGTTCCTCTCAACCTTTTTCCTCCCAGTGTATGCTCACAGTGTGGTGAATGTAATTGTACAACATCCTTTATTCAAGTGTGATGTACTTGGACACGCACATGACCGACAATAAAGATCGAGATTACTTCATCATTGCAGCATTCACTTAGTTTAATTATTTATTTAATTTTTATTTACTACTTTCTTAGTTAATCTCTCTCACCCTTAAACTCCTGTTAATCGCAGAATGAGTACGACTTGATTACGAGCATTTAAGTGTGACTACTTGGTAACCTAGTAGTGTACCTAGGATCTGCGCTTGGTAATCCTAGTGGTAGTCATGCACGAAGTCCAATATGTGTACGGATAATCAAGGAACAGATGCTCCTCACACTTAGGCTAGTTAGATTCTCTCTCACCCTTTCTATCTTAGCTTAGTCAATATTATTTACCATCATACCTAGGAGTAGCGTTAGCATAGGAACACATCATACACCTCACTCTGGACTAAACCATACGTGATAAAGTTAATACTAGTCCAAGTGGGAAGACAACGAATTGTGACCTAAGGATGACTATCTAGATGCCACAACTTGTTCATCTATGGAGTCCGACCGGATCGCGCGTGTAACGCTCGTATTTGTATGGTTGAGTTTAGGGGTACCTCGCCACTCATCATTGGCGCTGTTGCTGGGGATGGTGCTAGTTATCTAGATTAGTTATATCATACAAGGTTATTGTATAGGAATTAATGATATATATCTTTTAGGAAGAAATAATTATAAAAATTCACATATAAATTCACACACAATTTCACAATCATGCCTCTCCTACAAGACTATGATAATGCCACACCTAGTGAGGAAATTCATTGAAGAACCAATGAATTATATGACAATGAGGATTGGAGTACGCAACCTAAAGTGGGGGTTTCTTATAAACATAAATGAAGACAACATCATCCCAACACACGAAAGCATAACCTACCTGATGACAATGAACCCCTACTGGCCACTACAAGCCTAACGCAAATACAAGAGGCTGTTCGAATCTCCCAAAGGCATAGTAAAGAGATCCACATCATGTACAAGCCTTCTACGATGCCTGTACATGGAAAAAAATTGATAATGGTTGGAAAAGGCTCAAGCTCTTTCCTATGACACTCGTTGGCCAAGCAAAAGTATGGTATAGATCGTTAAGATCAAATTCAATACGACGTTGGCCAACAATGGTAGAACTCTTTAACAAAAGATACCAAACCTACACAAGAGTGTCAGCCTTGAGGAAACAAATCCAAGAGTGAAAACAAGGACAACATGAACCCTTGGACATGGCCTTAGAAAGATATTATGCACTATTAAACAACTGTCCAGGCCATGAGTTCTCTGAGGAAAGGCTAATGTACCATATCATTGATGGGCTTCATAATGAAACAAGAGAGACCCTTGGGATGTATGCCCAAGGTAAACTATACAAACTACAAACCCATCAAGTTCAAGAGCTTATTAAGCGGGTAGCAAAAGAAGAAGTAGAAATGGCTAGATGGGAGAGTGTTGAAAAACATCAATGGAATCAAAATCTCAACTTAACAAAGGTCCATGATCATAAAAAGGAGAAATCAACCTATCACAAGGAGAAAGAACCATCTTTGCTGGTACAAAAATCATTAAAGGAAGTCGAGGCAAAGATCAATAAGATGTTGGAATGGACATATAAAAAGTGTGAAGAATATATTGATATTATTGGAGATAGAGTTTTGATAACCTGAGAAGCAGGACAAAATATCATTAGACATTCGGAAAGAAGGAGTGAAGAAAATAAGAGCTCAACTGCCAATCATACATATGAATGTAACATTTGCCTGTATGATCACCCCAAGGGTCAATGCCCAATCTTGTTACATTTATATGAGCATTGGGGAAGCATGTTACATCCAGAGTTCGTATAAAAATACTGTGTTCGATCACAGTGGCAACAATCCCAGTCGTGGGGGAAGCCATCCCTAAAATGGAGACACCCTTCATATCATCCGAATCCAAACGCTTACCTAGTTCAACATCCTGTTTCTCCAACTAGGCCAACATACTCTATCTCGCTGCATTACCATTCTCCTCAATACTATCAACCCATGTCCTCAACACAACCACCGCCTTGTGCATCTTACACTTCTCCTAATTGTTAACATTCTCATCCTTTCCCTCCTTTGACATCGCCACCAACTGTTCCTAAGGTGTCTACACCACAACAACAACCCACGAATGTTACTTGTGCTACTACTACCAACAGCAGTGAGAGGCCTCCTCAACATCAAAATCATCCCTTCTTTAAACATGACTGTATGAAGGGACAACATAATTCTGAGGCCACTGCATCCTCCAACTCAGCACAAGTCCCACATTGTGGTGCATCCTTATCTTCGAACCCAATGCCTCATGTTACTTCATCAAGGCCACCAGTTAACACTCCAACAACCATACGGCCCAATGAACACAGGCATGGAGGGCAACATCCCGATCCTTGCATACCATCTAACGGTCCCAAATATCATAGTGTGTCAACTCATTATCCGAGAACCACATCTCATAAATTGCCCCACTATACTTACTATAATCCAGTGTGTGAACCTTGATGGGGTAAGTATGACCAAGTTCCAATATTTCCAACATGCAAGGATCCTCATCTTCCATTTATTAATCCTTGCCATCCTCAACCATTTAGTTATGGGGGATATTCTCCATTCTAGTAACAAGAAGGATTAATAACCACTTTTTATTTTCTTTAATTTTACAACTTTTTGTTTTCTAGTTTTTCAGTTTTCAATTTCTTATTTTATCATTTTGTCTTTTTATCTTTTTATGTTTTTGAGGGTAATCTCATCTAAGAATAAAACACTCATGTAGCTCGTTGTTTGAGGTGTGTTCTATGTTATCGAGTTTGAGTGATCAATTATTTGGATAGTGAGCCACTACACCCACTCATCCACTCTACAAATAAGAGATTCTGTTTGAGGGTACAGTGATATTCTTGACATTCTTAAAACTTAAAATTAATTTTGTGTTCATTGTACCCAGAATGAAGAAGGATGGACCAAGAGGGAATGATTAGGGTGTGACATCAAGGGGACTTGTGGTTTCTCTTTGGTGACACCTGTGAGAGTTATCATGCAACATGGTTGTACTAAGATCCTTGTAGATCTAATGAAAAATGGGAGTAAGAGTAATCAAAAAGGGCACTCAAAAATCCAATGCTATTCTAGGGGATGCCACTAGAAAGACATGCACCCATGCCTAAGGGTTGGTGGCTTCTCTAGATTCAATGATCGAGAAAAAAGAGAGAAAAAGAAAAAGAAAACGAAAAGAAAAGTGCCACAAAACAAAATCACTCGTCCCTTGAACAAAACGCCAAGTGATCGTACTCCTTGTTGTTATGGTACTCTCATAGTCGCTCATCATGGGATGAAACAATGTGGTGTCACTAATGAGAGGAATGGACTTGGTCTTGATCTTGGAACGACAGGTTAATGACATGCTAATCATGATTTTCACGCAGGATTCATTGTGCCCTCGGTCAGTTACCTCATGTCCCAATCTCTACGATCCCTTCTATACCCTGTCTCATCTCGTTGTTCGTGTAATTATTGTTGATGTCTTGTATAATGTAGAATTCTTACCTCATTACGGTGATATTTACATGTGTGTGTTTTGTGGAATTAGTGTGGATTACATTTAACCCTTTTAGTGCCCATGGACACTTTTAAGTGTGGTTACACAAGGGCAATATAGGTTGGAACCTGCTTTGGGGAGGATCCACTTGTGTAATCTCTTGTAATTCTCACTCATGAACCATATTCCACACACCATTTATTACCCTTAGCATATTTCCAATGATTTTCTTTCCCTTATTACTATCACATAGCATTTTTCTCTACCATCCGAGATCCTTATAGATAAATTCCACACCATCATAATTTTCGTACCTTCAGAACTAGTTGAATTACCCTGGAACCCTTTAACAATCATCCAGATGTCCTTAGTTTACATTGTTTAAGTTCAAAAAAAAAATATTAAAAATTTAGTACATTCTCTAAGTGCCCTAACTTCGTTGAAAATATATATACGTGACCCCCCTATAACACTTACCATCATTTTCCACTATTCACGTGGGGGAGTTTTTCAAATTCCTCTCTACGACTCTCGATTGCGCGTCCCTTGCTTTCATATCCATAACTTGCTCGCTAGTACTTTGATTTTCATTCCGTTTGAACCTACTTGAACCTGGAGTATTTAGCTTAGTTGTGGGGGAGTGGTACACACCGAATAGTGCATAAAGTTTTTGAAATTCATCATCACCCGAAGGACATCTTTAAGGGTAATTAGCTGTAAAATTAAGAATAAAATGTGTCAAAAACAATTTCATCCCCTTAGCTATACCAAAAAATTAAATTTGGAAACCACCTAAGAAAAGAGGACTCAACATTATAATCTTTTAGGGACATGTTCTTCCAATAATTAACATCACACGGAAATAAAGTAAATCTATTAAGGCAAGCAGTAAGGTATAACCTAACTTTAGTAACAACCTTACTAACGATTGGCCCTATGTGATTGCAGATGACCCTAAAACGTGGACAACAAGAAGGTCCTACTCAAGGTGGGAGCAAAAAACCTAGGAGAGGAGGAAGAAAAGATCCTATTGGACAACATGCAGAGCAGGAGGAACAATCATTTAGCATTCGCCAAGAGGACCCTACTTCTGTACAATCAAGGCAGGTAGAAGGAGGAGCGGCTGCTGCGGCTGAACAAGGACAACATCTCACGTTGCCCCAGGATTGTGTTTAGGCTATCCACGAAAGGCCTACATTCATTGCTGTGATTATGGAATTAAACTTTGAATCTTTTGTAGAGTTTGCTTCTAAGGCTGTTAGGGACCACCTCACAGGGTCCCTGTTATGGCCTATCCTCTCTAAAAGCGGTGCCTAGTAATTAGGGGAAATGTACCAATTTTGGCACAATAAAAAAGAGGGCACCACAGTTAACATTTGTGGTGTGACTATTGATTTCTATGTTCAAGCCATTTTGGAAGTATTAAACCTTCCGAATATAGGGCCAAAGGTTGCTTAGAACTAGCTGGACACTTTTAGAATTGAGAAACTTAATAAACTATTGACAAAGAATAAAAGGGTGGTTGAAGAAAAAGAGAAGGCTGACTGGGATACCTCTATGGTGCAAGCACAAACTTACATGCACGCCAAGGCACTCAAGGCCTTACAAGAGGAGAAACTCCAGGTCATACTTCAATGCCATCAAATCCCAAGACTTGGAGTGCACGAAAAGGGAAAACACCTATGGAGGAGCCATTGCCACCAGGAACTACATGAGTTCCATCAATTCTGTAGCAGTAGGATTTTCTTTTGCATTCTCTGTGTTGTGTCTCAATTTTGTTTCAATTCCATACTACGGCATGAACCCGTTCTCATCAGTCAATAATCCCATACCTCCCCACTATGTAATCAATGGAGCTTGTTCTCTTTGTAACTCAAGGACAAGTTTTCATTCAGTCATGGGGGTATGATGAGTTATGAATTTGCTGGATGTGATATCATAGCCATGATATCGCGGCCTACCGTAATTTCTATAAATAAGAGGCAGCTTTCCTATTTTTCATCATTAAATTAGTTTTTGAGTTAATTTTTTATTTTAGTTCTTGTTTTTCCTCTCAACCCGTTTCCTCCCAGTGTATGCCCGCAGTGTGATGAATGTAATTGTACAACATTTTTTATTCGAGTGTGATGTACTTGGACACGCACATGACCGACAATAAAGATTGAGATTACTTCATCATTGTAACATTCACTTAGTTTAATTATTTATTTAATTATCATTTAGTGCTTTCCTAGTTAATCTCTCTCATCCTTAAACTCCTATTAATCGCGGAATGAGTACGACTTGATTACGAGCATTTAAGTGTGACTACTTGGTAACCCAGTAGCGTACCTAAGATCTGCACTTGGTAATCCCAGTGGTAGTCGTGCACGAAGTCCAAGATGTGTACAAATAATCAAGGAACGGATGCTCATCGTACTTAGGCTAGTTAGATTCTCTCTCACCCTTTCTATCTTAGCTTAGTCAATATTATTTACCATCATACCCAGGAGTAGCGTTAGCATAGGAACACATCATACACCTCACTCTGGACTAAACCATACGTGA
>MNCI01015527.1:392053-412061 GCA_015680685.1 Gnetum montanum
AGGAGTTGTTCAATTTTCTCTTTGATGATCTACTTTAGTTTGGGGTTCAACCGTCACTGCAATTGCCTCTTTAGCTTGATCGAAGAAGAAGAAGCAAATGAAGAGGATAAAGAGGAAGGAGTACTATCACCACCATGGTGTCTACCACCTTCTCTCTGCTTGTCATAACCATGATCATCAGATTTATCATCATCATCATGCTTGCCAAACCCCATCAAAGATTATAGTAGGGTTTCAAAATCCACAAAACATTCAAAACCTCTCAAAACATTCAAATGATGCTATAGAACATAAGGCTCTACAACAACACAATGGTTGTTCTCAATGTAAGACATAAGCAATAGAGAATCTATTTCACAACCTAAACTAAGATCTCAACACATAAGCAAAGCTAGAATATATAGGCCTATACAATTACCCTTGGAGCTACAACCTCTATGCACCTACTAAATGTTCTCTTCCTTCTCTTGCTCAAGTTCACACATAAACTTCATGACATCTCCTCTTTTCAACTCTCTATGGTTACAAGCATGAAACACCACAAATTTATTAAGAAAAAAAAAAGATAAGAGAACCCTAGAAAACCTTCCTCACACTCTACTTGAAGATCCTATGTTTTTTTCCATCTTTTCCAACCTTCTTCTATTGTTTCTGAAATTGGAATGGCCAATTCCAAAAGTTTTCTAACCATACAAGTTATCTTTGGCCTTCTCAAGTTGTGTTCTGCAAGATCTCAACATTCGAAAGAGATTGTTATTTCTAGAAGACATCTTCTTCATGTGTAAGACATATTCTTTGACACAAGCTCTCTTCCTTGAGATGTCTCCTTTGTTGTGAAGATGTTTTTCTAAGATGTCTTCTTTTTGGACAAGACGTCTTATCTAAGCCTAAAATGTTTTCTGTTAGGCTCAATACGTCTTCTATAAAAACTCAACTCCTAGATAAGACTTCTTCTTATCCTTCAAGACATCTTTATAGGAGTCTAAAACCTACAAAAACATACATGTAGGAAAGAACAAAAGGATTGAAAGAGGCATTCCTACACCAATTCTATCACTGTTCAAAAAGTGAACTCATGTAAACAAGGGATTAATTATTGAAGTGATCCCCCACTCATGAAGTTTGATCTCATGGATCCATTCAGTGTCAACCATGGATTGATCCTTCCAATGAATCAAATATTCATGTATCTTAACTCCTTGAGTACTAGAAGCTTCCATCTTCTTGAGTATGATTACCTTCTTTACCATTGAAGGCTTGGACTACATAATAGCCCTCTTCAACTCATCAATGGAACCTTGTATGATCTCTTTATCAACTAGTCCATGATAGTACACAATATCTGAAACATTAAACATAAAAGATATACCAACATTATTTGGTAAATCTATCTCAAAATCATTATCATTAATCTTGGTAAGGCCCCATCATCTTGGCTTTCAACTTAAAGAAGTTAATACTTCTCAATCATTTCTTCTTCAAGTGTGCTGAAACCAAGTTACCAAAAGTAAAATCTGGCTTCCATTTACTCTCATTCCTCTTGAGGACTCTCTCTTTAGTCTTTTTCTCAAGATTTGATTTCAATTATGCATGAAGATCCCTCATCTCATGCACAAAATCACCATTAATTTGAGCTTTATCATTAGATCTCTTCAAAGCGTTCACCATCTTTGCACAAAACCCATAGTTCGTCTCAAATGGGCTTTTGGAAATAGCAACATGAAAGGAATTAGTGTATGAAAAATTAGCATGAAACAACAAGTTTTTCCACCTATTTGGATGTCCATCACATAAACATCTTAATATGTTTGGCAAGGATTTATTTACCACCTTCATTTAACCAATAGATTATGGATGATATGTACTAGAAAAAATAGATTATGGATGAGAGTCACGCAAGGGCACCTCAAAGTGTTCAATGGCCCTCGAACCATGGGGAGAGCCCAGGAGAACCACCACCCTAGGACATCTCTCACAATCCTCCCCCACACAATGAAGCAACATCCTCGGAGCAGAGCCTAGGATAGCTTCGAGAGTACACTTTTGTATGGGTTTGGAACTCTATCAACTCTAGGTATCCATGAACTCCTCTAACACCAAGCTTGAAGGAAGATACCAACCCCAACACCTGAGACATCCTTCCATCCAATGCCTTGCATGAAATGCAAGGGCAATTGGAGGAAGCCCAAAGACTTCCCTACTCTATAACAAGTGGGAGTAGTCCAGGCCAAAGGGCCAATGTCTCTAAGGCATCCCCTAGATCCATCCCTTCTCAGGGTCTAGAGACATATCTTCTTGTGTAAACCCATACTTATGCAAGAAGATAGCTCCTCTTCTGCAAGTCCCTCCGAGTTCCTTTGTGAATGGCATCTCAGCACCCATCAATTTTTTTTAATCATTGATTTTAAGGGCTCACCAAGGCCACTACCCATAGTGAGGGACTTGGGAACATCAAACCGAGAGGGAGGACATGCTCCAAAAGAGCCATGTCTCTGCAAGAAAATCATGTTTGCCAGAATTCCATGTTCTGCTACTTGCATCCGAACCCATGGGGTCTCACCAGTGCAACCATCTAAGCATTGATTCCACATGTATCGGTACCATGTGCATTTTTTTCTCATCATGTCTATTCAAGATGGTATGAAGGGAGTCAAGAATGTTCTCCCTTCTAAAAAAGGTACAAGGTTAGATCTTTTGAGCTTGACCTTGTCATCCATAAACACCGGCATCGCATACCTCAATTCACGATCCAAGAGTATTCCATAGCCACAACGAGAGAGAAGATCCGAAAATCTGTTTGGAAACTTCTCCAAGAGACTATCATACAACAAGCCCAAACTATCATCAACACCTCTTGAGATTGTCCAACATTGAGAATGCCTACTCAAATGTTAGAACAAGTGGAGGATCTATTGGGTAGCCAACCCCATGACAATTCTCCATAGACATGTCTCATGTCAACCATAAGCACATCATCAAATGCAACCATAATATCTCGTTCATGGAGAAGAATCAACCACACTTGCTACATACAAGTTATCCTTCCCACTCCAAGTTATGGGACAAGCACCATTTTTTGAACACTAGGTCTACGAAAGAATATAGAGTCACCATTGGGAGCAACCAAATCATGAATTCTCCAAGGAACATCTAGGTTTCCAGAATTTGATATTCCCAGAATTTCATTAGGTTCTTGCACTTGAAGGAAGGATCCTCTTTGGGAGGTTTCTTCCATAGGTAAGTATAGCAGCCCAGCTACACCTTACCCATAATACACGCCCAAGTAGTCAATATAGCCAATAGAACCATATCATCGAACTGTTACCAGCTAAGGGAAGACATGGGTTCACAAGTCTTACCCAAATTCAATTTCACCTTGAGAAAAACTCGAGACACCAAGTAGTTCATCCCTTTGAAATTTTATCAAGAGGGATTTCTATTTCATCTTGGGATATCTAGTTTTTGTTTCATACATCCCAATCAAACCCATTTACAATAATTGTGGTGGACAAGGCTGCACCACTACCTATTATAATTCAATCCAAATGATAGACACAAGTCAACAACAACATTTTTCCCGTGGGAGGACTGGGTCCTCAAGTTAGTTTTACATGAAATGGGCTTCACCAACATTAGTTACAACTCAAAGCACTATATGATTCATCCTTGAAGGATTTACAATAAGGGTGGTCTACTGGAGAACCCCAACAAGGAAGTTCCTTTGAAGCCCCCAAAAACTGAGTGAGTACATAAGATCATGCATGCTTACAAGAAGGAACATCAACAACGTGGCCTCACAAAGGAGGTTGCTTGAATTTCACCCAAGTAACAAAATTTTGTCTTTGAAAACAAACCCCAAGAGTTCACAAACATGGGGCAATTGTTAGGAACAAGTCCTGAACATCAACTGCTTCTAGGTCCCAAATAGGAAACAACCGTCTCAATACCACCTGCCTTATTATTTTAGGAACTGAAGAGGGCATCCATTAAAATGAAGAATGATCCCTCATAGAATTAAAGATTTTCCAAGTAATATCATGCTCAACTCTACTATCCCACCAGGGAGGTGAGAACACCAACATGAATTAACATTACACCAGGGACATGGGACAATACATTAGGAAGGGACAATGTGATACATTAGTGTACATAAGGGACAGAGTACATAAGAAAATTTGGCAAGATACCATAGCCAATTAGGCACAATGATTCCCCTATTATGGAATCACACCATAAACCATGAAAGCACTAATAAGTCCCAAGCCATGAGAGTGCACCATAGCCCTCAGAAGTACCAAAAGCAATTGGTCACGAAAGCATACCCACATGCAAAATCATTAGAAGCCCCCAATCATGAGAGCATTGGCTCAAGTGTTTTGAGCACATTCAAACCTACCAAGCAAGGCCACTAAGAGAAGTCACAATTTCTATATCTATAATGTCATTTATTCAAGGATGGACCACCATCCCAACATTTGCAAAGCTACTCCACAATCACATCCAACATGGAAGAGCGAGTCTAGGTGAGAATACCCAGAACTCAACTCAAATCCATCACTAGACATCACATTGATTTGAATATTAGTTTGCCATTGTAATTCACATGGCCACAGTGAACCACCCGTTATCAAGAACAAGCACATCAAACCAATTTTTTTGTGTATTTCAAGCTACATACCACCATCAATCATATGTGAACAAGATCTTTGCTAGTTCAAGAACACAAGAGAAAGTGTTCCCAAGATTTGTCCTATCTCAAGGACGTTTGCCAAAGCACACACCATCTAGGCATGCCAACATCACCAAGAACACATCGCACTAGTTCAAGAGCACAATGGGCAAGGACATGCCCTGGTTTGTTTGTTAAAACACTCTATCACAACTAAGAATTTCCCATGAGGTTTTTAGTAGAATTATACATCAAGGCACAAAGGCCGTTTACAACATATAGCAAGGGCACTTCAAAACAAGCACTAGGAAAACACCATACATCAAGCTTGGCCTTGTCACAGGCTGTGGCATAGGCCTATAATGAGAAGACAACTGAGTCACATAGGGCAATTGATGAGTGGCGAGGTACCCCTACACTCAACCATACGAAACGAGCGTAGCACACACGATTCGGTCGAACTCCGCAGACTAAATGCCTAAACGCCCAATGGAACACTTGGGGTTAATCATTCGTTGTCTTCCCAGACTTACTTGTTGTTGTCACGGTGTATGGTTAAGTAAGTCCGAGGTATATGATTTTTTTGGTCTTTTCAGGTTTATCTCCTATGCTAAAGGGTGAAGGGTTGAGAAAGCTAACTAACTCTAACTAAGGACCTAAGTCTATATTAACTAGCATCAGCATCCATTCCCACTTACCGTACACACCCTGAACCAATGCAACTGTGGATACCAAACGCTAATCATTACTGGGATCATCACACGTAACGCACGTGCTCAAAGTGGTCGTACTGAGGCACTTAACTAGCCTAAGTGTGATAAGCAGCCGATTCCTTGACTAGCTGTACACACCCATAGGTGCTCGTAGCCAAGTCGTACTTACCCCACGTTCTAGGAGATAAGGGTGAGAGAACCTAACTAGCCTAAGTGCGATGAGCAGCTGATTCCTTGACTAGCCGTACACATTGGGACTACCACTGGGATTACCAAGCGTAGATCCTAGAATACGCTACTAGGTCTATCCAACAACAAGTATGCATAAAACCAATTATCGCAACAACGAGCAACATCATGGAGGATGCGTACACAAGTAAGACTCTCATCAAAAGAGGTGCGGTCTCAACAAGAACCTACAATAGAATGACTCACACTAGTAGTCTTTAAATCAAAGTGACCAAGAAATGTCACCAATCAAAAAAAGTGATGCCACAAACCCAAGGGAAACACAACAAGCTCAAACAAGGGAGCACAACTCGTAAAGATCAAAAATAAGGGCAATCATGCCTCACGCACAAGGAGTTTTTAAACAAGACAACAAACATTTTGCTATGAGATGGCACAAATGGCCTCAAAATGCATCCTCAACATTGCCAACAATATCCCATCATATTGCATAGAACACCAAGGCTTGCATTAAGAATGATAGACATGACAAAGATAACACGCATGTAGAATTTGAAAGCGCAACCAAGAAGACACGCATACACAAATGCACAAACATACAATTGCAAACACGAGCATCAAAAGTCTACTAGCAACGGTCTTAATCCACCTAGAACAAGGCTCACCAAGAGCACATGTCTGAAGGACCTCCATCCTAGCGTACCTGGGAACCATCTTGTCCCAAATTGTATTTTCCCATACTCATTGTATCTAGGGTGAGTGGGAGTGCAAGGATATCCTATGTTGCACAATTCAACAAATGCCATCTTGAAACATGTCATCTAGGTGGAAACCAAAGTGGAGACTCGGTCCAATTCATCCCAAATGAATCATTGGAGACCAGAGATGAGAGCTCCTTGAGCAAAAAAATTCTTGAGTTACCAATAGAAATCCTCTTCTACCATTTCACATACAATCACAACTAGTCCAACCACAAGTAAACAAGTGGAGGACATCACCACAACGCAATCGTTGACATCCTCAAGGAGAGCAACATACATCGGTTGCTCACAATTTAACATCTGTCCCCTCATGAAGAGCGTAGAACATTGCCATAAGGCAACTCTTCAAAGAATACATAAGGATATGATCCTAGATCACCTAGGCATCAATCCGAAGGGACCATTAATCAAACAACCTCAATGGAGCAACACAAACAAAGAGCACATGCATATCACAGCACAATTTCAAAAATGCTATGATACCATCTGTAACAACATTGCCCCAATGTTGTCTGGCACCCCAAGGAATTCACTAAGATCCAATGGATCTGGGACGGAAGACCTAGGGAATACGCCTCAAGCAAGCAAGCAACTCAAGAGTGAGTGCAAGAAGAATCACAACTTCTTAACATATATGGAAATGCACCTCATGGAGGGTAACCAACTCCAAAATGAGGACCATGCAAACAAGCACACAAGCAACCTTGTAGAAAACATCAGTGGAAGGGGAAATGATGCACCTACAAGGGAAGGTGCCTCATCCCTAGATCCCTCATGATTTGGTACAAGTGTGGCCTGGCACTGCATCAAAACTATTCAGTCTTGGCTACCTACATATCTATGACTACCGTAGAATCAAGGCCATGTAGTTCTCCATGGTGAGGGGGAAATGAAGAGGACTTAGAAGAGAGTTACAATAGGAGGATGTCCTATTGCTAGCTTGGTACTGCCACGCTGGGGTGGATTTTCTAACACTTGAGAGTCACCCAAGGGTGCCTCAAAGTGTTCCATGGCCCCCAAACCATGGGGAGAGCCTAGGAGAACCACCACCCTGGGACATCTCTCACAATCAGTCTATCTTCTTGTGAAAGTACCCCACCAATGGCAAGTCCACCTTTGAATAGGAAACATGTACCTCACCATTATCTTGTTCATTATGCTAGAATCAATGCACATTCTTCATTCATCACTATCCTTTTTTAGTATTAGCACCACTATAACTACATAAGGTGAAATGGATTCCCTTATGAAACCTTTTGCAAGTAACTCCTTTACTTGCCTTTCCAATTCAGCCATTGATTTGGTACCATCCAGTAAGCCCTCTTTTTTGGAATGGTAGCACCAAGAATAAAACCAATTTGATGTTGTACATTTCTCATTCCATCCAATTTCCCCTTGAACACCTTGAAAAACTTCTTGTTCAAGCCTAGCACACATGTTAAAAGTTCAACTTGCACATCATCATGGTTAGTAGCAATTGTTTTCATAATAAAAAAACCAAAACTTATTTCATCATGTTACTTAATGTATTTCCTCTCTCCTAGAAGGATTAAGGAAGCATTTAGTAAGCTTTGTTGTCTTACTTAGTTAGTTTTCATGGGAATCAACTCATGGATTCCATTAGATCTAGCTACATTCCATATATTTCTTTCTTTATCAAACTAAGAATCATTGTCAAAATTCTAAGGTCTATCAAGAATTACATTAGAATAATCTATTAAAAGCACATCATACTTCACAACATCATGAAAACCTCCAATTTGAAATTTGAAACTACATTGTTTCTTACCTCTTGGGAAAAATCTCTAGATAACCAATGCACTTTATAGGGTCGAGGATGAGGATTAGTTACCAAATCCAATCTAGCAATAACCCTAGAAGAAATAACATTTTCTTGGACTTTTTCATCAATCAACACATGCATTAAATTTTCACTAAGAAAACATCTAGCCCCAATCCAAAATAATAGTTTTCAATTAAGATGATATTCTTTATTCACATTCCCCATGAATGCACAAGAATTGAATTCAAAAGGTTCATCAATTTTAGGAGCTATATACCAAAATGTTATAAAAAAAGATAATTCCACACTTACCAATTAAGTCCTTCAACACAGCATGCATCAACCTCATGAATGTAGCAAGTATATTCATGAGCCCAAATGCCATCACCAACCACTCAAATAATTCATCCTATGTCTTAAAAGTTATCTTCCATTCATCACTATGCCTAATTCTAATTTGATGGTATCTACTATTCAAATCAATGCACATCCTTCACTTATTACTATATTTCTTTGGCAGTAGCTCTACTAGAATTACATAAGGTAAAATAGAGTTCCTCATGAAACCATTAATAAGTAGCTCCTCTACTTACCTTTGTAATTCAGCCTACTAAGTTGGTGCTATCCAGTAAGCCCTCTTGTTTGGAATGGTAACACCAGGAACAAAATTAATCTAATGTTCTACATTCCTCATTGGTAGCAATTCATCCAATTCCTCCTTGAACACCTTGGAAAATTTCTTCTTCAAGCCTAACATACTTGTCGGAAGTTCAACTTGCATATCATCATGGTTAGGAACAATTATTACAACAACAAAATCAAAAATTATTTTGTCATGTTCCTTAATGTATTTTCTCTCTCCTAGAAGGATTAAGGAAGCATTTAGTAAGCTTTTCTACCTAACTTGTTCAACTATCATAGGAATCAACTCATGCATTTCATCAAATCTAGCTACACTTCATACATTTCTTGCTCCATCATACTGAGCACCATTATCAAAATTCCAAGGTCTACCAAGAATTACATTAGCACAATCTATTGAAAGCACATCATACTTCAAAACATCACGAAAGCCTCCAATTTTAAATTTTAAAGTACATTATTCTCTCACCTCTTGGGGAAAATCTCTAGAGAACCAATGTACTTTATAGGATCTAGGATGAGGATTAGTTACCAAACCCAATGTATCAACTATCCTAGAAGAAATAACATTTTCTTAGGCTCCCCCATCAATCAAAACATGAATCCATTCCCTACCAAGAAAACATCTAGCCCTAATTCAAAATAACCATTTTCTATTAGCATGATCTCCTCTATTAACATTTCCCATGAATGCATAAGAATTTAATTTAGAAATTTAATTTTTGCAGCATTATGATTCTTTCTTTGAAGATCTTGGCTTAATGTCTCCTCCACCTCCATGGTTTATACATCTTTGCCCTTGGCTGTCTTATGAAATGGGCATTCCCATTACTTTTGTTACCATTCTCCACACTTGAAGCACTGGATATTTTATGAGTTGCTACCTTGGCCCTTGCCTCACTTGCTTTGGTCCTTCTTGGCTTTGCCTTTATCATCGTCCCTTTCTATCTTCTTGTGTTGGATGTCATCCTTGTCTTTAGATTTTGATTTGGATCCCTTTTTAGATTTTGATCTCTTCACCTTCCTCTTGAAAGTTTGTTTACTTTTGTTTCCAAATCCACTTAATTTCTTTTCAACCTTGAGTACCAAATCATAAGTCTCATCAAGGGTTTGTGGCTTATAAAAAGATAAATCTTGCTAATATGCCATTTTAAGACCTCCTAAAAAGATTGAAGCCTATTCATACTCAAAATTTACTTTATATTGATGGAATAGATCACAAAATTTGATGTAGAATTCTTTGAAATCCCTATCATCTTGCCTTAGGAATTTTAACTTCATAATGATCTCTTATCTTTGATAAGACTGTTCAAATTTTCTTTTTAACCTATATTTAATTAGAGGTCAATCTCTGATGGGTTGACCATTTTATCTTTCATAACCTTGGGACTTCTTTTCCCACCAAGTAGAAACCATACCTTCTAATCTGGATTTAGCAATAGATACCCTTAAGTTATTTGGTACCTCTTCCAACTCAAAGTGCTTCTCAAATGTCTTTAACCAACTTGAAAAAGCATTAATGTCATCTAGATCACTAAAATTTTTCAACTCTAGGCATGGAATTTTGGCAACATTTTTGAATACTCTAACAAGTCTTGCTTCATCTTCTTCATTAAGCTTGCCTAGAGAAGAAGTAGTTACCACTATTGGAGCCCTCAGAATTCTCATATAAGGAATAGGATGGCCTACACAATTGACCTTGGAGTTGCAACCTCTATGCATTCACTCAATGTGCTCTCCCTTATCTTGCACAAGTTCACACATGAACTTCATGGCATCTCCTCTTTTCAACTCTCTATGATCATAAGCATTAAATACCATAGACTTATTAAGAAAATAACATGATAAGAGAATCCTAGAAAAATTTCCTCAAGCTTCACTTGAAGATCCTCCATTGTTTCCCATCTTTTCCTGCCTTCTTTTGCTATTTCACAAATTGAAACAACCAATTTTGGAAATTTTCTGACTGTACGGATCATCTCTGGCCTCCTCGAGTCATCTTCTATAAAATCACAACATTTGGAAGAGACATGTCTCCTCCATAGGTGAGATATCTACTCTAATACAAGATGTTTTCATTGAGACTTCTCCTCGATTCGAGAGATGTCTTCCCTGAGACATCTCCTTTCTAGGCAAGACATCTCCTCTAAGTCCAAGATGTCTCCTATGCAGCTTAACATATCTTCTTGTCCTCCAAGACATGTTTACAGAGCTCCAAACTTGCAAAAACACAAATGTAGGGAAGAACAGGTGGATTGGAAGAGGTTTCCCTACCCCAATTAATTTTTGTAAATGATTAATTTTGGGATGTTAATTAATTCATAAATCTTTAGGTAATTATTCATGCTCTTTAAGTGATTTCATGAATTTACCTAAGGTTAAGTTCAAGATGTGACAATGCATACTATTCTTATCAAAATTTGGCTACAAATCATTTAAATATGTACTAAAGAATAATTTATAATAAAATTAATCAAAGTAATACTAATCTTCCTAGATTGCTTCTACTTCCAAATGGTATGGTAGGAGGATATAAATTTCAATTTTCATTAATAGGTATGCTAGTAAGTGGTAATGAAAATTATGGTTTTAATAATTTCTCATCATTTTATGCAAAAATGTACTCCCATATTACAATTACTTCTCTTACAAAATGCTTATGAGATTTAGACGCATAACTGATTTAGCAACTGTATGATCTTTGTTGTAGTTATTAAATTCACTCAACAGTTGATTATGCATTATTAGATAACTCTATAATGTCTAACATCAATGACCTTGAAGATGAGATTAGAAAAGAAGATGAAGCTACACAATAATCCTCTTCACTTCTTAATACTTTATTTTTGCAAATGGATAACTATGATGGTGATGACAAAAATACTTATACTTAATTATTCTGATCTTTCTTTACAAAATAAAAGGTTTTCAATGTCATTGCATTAGGATTCCTTCCCATTGATCATACACTTAAGAACATAGACGAAAGCTTTGGTTTCCTTTTGAAGATTACAAGAAAAAGTGATATCTTCAGTTTACCTCATCTTATAGATATGTATTGAATAGTGGACTGTAATAGTAGCCAAAATTATTGTCCATTTTTTATAGAGCAAGTTTATGATTTCAAAAGCTACTTAGAAGGCTATATGTCAAATTCTATTAAAAACTTGGTTAAAACTCAAACTAAACTTTTATTAAATGAGATACTATGTAATTGATGACTTGCCAATAATATCATGGAAAAGAAATATTAGAAAGAAATATTGGTCAAAGTCTATAAACCTATGAACATGAAAGGATAGTTAGCCATATCTTCTAATAAGAGATATGCCTGTGCTTACATATTTTGCTTTTGTCAAAAGAGAATTAGAAAACATGAGAGAAAGCATTCAAGCCTACATTACATTTTGAGATGAGGGGATTAAAAAAAATCTTTAGAATAATTATAGAATAGCTTGGGATAAAAGATTTGAAGCTTGGAAAGGGGTTATCTTGCATTTCAATGAATTAAAAAGTCTACAAAAATTCTCATCTAATCCAAATTCAAGCTTTTAGCCAAAAATACAACAAGGTATTTCAAAAGCTAGATTGAGGAGGGGGAGGGGGAGAGAGGGTAATAAGAAATACATATATTTGAGGAATAAGAAGCAAGTTATGTTCAACATAAGAAAAACAAGCATAAGGCATCATTAGTTTGTTTATAGATATCTTAATAGGAATGATGCTACCTATACATCCAAGAGATGATGGAGATATTATATGGGTTGGGTGATGTACAAGCATGGATGTTGATGAAAATGGAAGAATAAAGGAATTTTATGCTGAATTGTATAAGCCACATAAAAACTTATAAAAGAAATTGCTTGAAAAAGAATAACACGTAAATCCATCAAACCTAGGAGACAAGAACCTTAGTCCAAATAGTATAGTATATGAATGGATCTTTGAATGTGAAGATGCAAGTAAGGTAAAGATAAACAAAAATTCTAAAGGTGTAGTTAAATATTTACTTAAGAAAATTTTAAGAAGGAAAAATTAGTAAACTGAGCTAGGCAAAAAATTGTATGAAAATTGATTGTACTAAGAATGAAGAGTTAATATGCTTTGTTTAAAGTAAAAATAATTACATATGAAATGTTGATTTTGAATGAAGAGAACTTCTAACTTATACTAAATTTTTGTTGGTGATTCATAGACTTGCTTAGGATACATCTATTGCTTGTAAATAATTTTTTTTTTTAAAATTTGACATGATTATATTACATTTTATTGAGATGAAATGACACTATACTATTAACAAATAAAATACATTTTTTTATAGAATTAGAAAATAGTACTAAAAAACATATTTCTTATGTAAACATACATAACAAAAATAAAAATTGCATAACACTACCAATGCATCTTACCATTTTAGGCCAATTTATATAAATTTTATTAAAAAATTAATATTGATATTTTCCAAAATGTACCTTCAAAAAGCCTGGAAAATCCTCTTATTTGAGATTATCTTCTTTATTTGGAAATGTCGCCTAGATGCTTGGTATCAAAACACAAACTACAATGAATTTGACTATGGTATCAAATGCTCTATTGCTAGTATTGTTCAACTTCAATGTCGAGAACTAGGCTTTATCAATAATATTACCTTTTTCTAAATGGTTTCTCTTTGAGTTAGTTGTATTGGTCTCCTTTTTCAACTGTCGTCCCGGGGGGTGCGATAAGCTTATGTCTTGTTGCAGGTGGTTGGGGGGTCATCTTGCAACCTTAGGCTCTGTTAAGGTTTTGGTTTTAATTTTTCTTCTCCAGCTTGTAGCTCACCTTAACAACCCGCCCCCACCCCGCCCCCCTTGATATTTTCCAAAACTAATGGTAAATTCTAAATTTAACAAAAAGGGCTCATCTATCTTTTTAACTTGCACAAATTTTTTTAAATTGTTCCTAATGAAACAAACAATACCTCTTGAGAGTCTTTCTCCTATACTTATTTTAGTGTTTTTTGCTGAAAATTTAACAAATACCTTAGAATAACAAAATCTTCTAAACCTTTATCCTTCTAAGTTTCTATTAAATCAAAAACATGAAAACTATTAAAGAAACCAATGTTGTTAAATAATAAAATTTTGTTTGCAATGCTTCATCAATATTAATAAATCCATAACATAAAGAACCTCTACATTTTTTGAATAATTTTTAAAATAGTGCTTCTCTATAATTAGTACCATGCTGCTAGTATTTAGGTATGCTATAAGACCATTTTGAGTTCTACAAGTTCCTTACTATTACATTAGAAAACTCACAAACTATTGTTAATCAATTTTTTTAAAAAAGAAAAAATATAGATTGGATTAGAAACTAAACTAAAAAATTAAATAGAGATGGATGGAAGAGAAAGGAAAGAAATTCATGAACTAAATGAAGAACAATAAAACATGTTATACTTAAATCCAAAATCAAATATTTTCCTTAATGCCCTCGAAATCCATTTCTTAAAAAATTTGCACATGTAGAATGTTTTTGTGTTTAGGGTAAATTGTTACCATTAGGAAACTTATCTAAGAAAGTAATATTTACCTATAATTTTAAATTACATATCATTTTTAGTATAAATAAGTGATAATTAATAAAAAATACTAATGAATTCTAAATAGGCTATTTATCCTCGCAATGTAGTCACCAGTGCGATTTGTTTCGCATGATAGTTAAATAACCGAAACCATTTTTTGTGATTAATGCCCAAAACTTTTAAAAGCCTTAATTAATGGTGGGAGCCACACTTATTTTCTTTCTATTAAAAAGTTAAAAATATAAAAATTAAATTAAAAAATATAACTTTAGATGCTACTGAATTTTTCGAATTCATTTTTTAACCATATTAGAAATTTTGAAACTAAAACTAAAATTTTATACATCCTTTGACCCTTTGAATCTATAAGAAAGAAGAAATATTATTAAAGATGTTTACAAAGATTGTGACACTTATCAGTCGCATCCGAACAAAACTGCAACGTTGAAATATTTTTCATGAATTTGTAATTAAGAGACTTGAAAAGAATCCTACAAAATCTGGAGCATTCTTGGGCAAATTAACAGATACGGACAAAATTAACAAAAATTTTATGTTGTTTACGTTTGATTAGTTACAGGGCATTGTAAATTGCAATGAGGGTTATTGGAACCAACAATCAACAAATGAATGCGACTAAGGCATGCATGCATGCATGCAGGAAATCAGAACCAGGAGCGGGCGTGCCGGCAGCTGTGATTGGTGGAACTTGTGGCAGCTATCACATTCCTTCGCTCGTTATTCATTCAATTCAATTCATGATCCCAACACATTAAGTACTTATTGATGTGCTTTGTCGTTTCTAGGGCGATCGTTGCGCAGTTCAACTAAAAACATGCAATCTCGTCGCTCGTTTTCGAGTTTGATTATCTGTGTGGGTGGGTTGCAGCACAGCACAGCTGAAATATCTTTTTCCAGGGTTTAGTAGACCAGTACCTTTTTCTAGGGTTTGCTACCACAGCTGCTGCTGTTAAATTTATAATATATCTGAGATTCGGTTTTCTTTTGTATAGATTCTCTTGTCCGTACGGTGGTAATATTTAGGTTTACTACTGTATCTCTCTCTCGCTGCTGCTGCTGTTGGTTTGCTTTTCTTTTCTGTGAATCAATTTTTATTTGGATACCTTGCTTCTCTTGCACATGCAGCTCCTCCGTCTTACCTTTTCTTCTTATGGGTTTTTGTTTTAATGGCTTCCTTTGTTTCATTCCGATTTTTCCAGATGAAATACTGTCAATAATCGTACAGAGCTACTTGTACTGCGAGAGATCACATTGCCCCTGCAACTGGGGCTGCAGGATGAAGAATCAACAGCGCAGGTGCGAAGCTTTTGAAGCACGTACAGGAAGCGCAGCAGCAAGTCAAAATGATCATGGATCTGGTTCCGTTCCTCTTTCTGGGGCGTATATGCGAACCCTTGTTAAGCAGCTTACCTCATCTAAGAAGACCCATGAGCCTGAGGATAAACAAGTCTTGGGCATGAATCTCAGCAGCAAGAATGCTCTAAACTCTGGTTACGAGAGTTCATGTGATACAAAAAACGGAGAAAATCAGTGTGCGAGCTCGAGGACAAAGAAAAAGCAAGTCAGAAGACGGTTTTATCAGCCGACTCCGCTGCTGAACACGGTAGAGATGAGGAGAGAAGTTATGATGGCCCTCAAAAAGCATAGAGCCGCCATGCATCCTGCTGCTGCTTCTTCTTCCTCTTCTGCTGCACCAGCGGTTGCCTCTTCTTCTTCTTCTTTTTCTTCTCCTTCTTTTGCTGACAACTTCACCGACAGCACCCAACAACAAATGTCCTATTCTTCTTCTCTTGCAGAGAAGCAGCATGTTTCTATCAATCCTCGTGATTTAATGATCGACGAGTTTCTACCATCGCTACATGCAGAAACAGCAACAACAATTTCCACTACTTCGCCATCATCGGCCTCGTCGTCTTCTTCTTCTTTTGCTCAAACCCAAAAGATTATGGGTTCTAACTCTGATTCGAACGTAGCAAAGAAATGGCACGTTGCTGTAAGCGATGAAGAACTTGCAGAGATGGTGTTGATTGCGGAGAGGAATGAAATTGAATGGCACGACATGCTCAGTAACATGGACTACTATGCATGGTGCCTTACTTTGTTGGACAAGGATGATGATGATAATCCCTTTTAATCTTGTTAAGCCTATCCAATACAACGCTGATTTTAGTTCGTCAATTTTAATTTTTAACTCTTTTCATGGTTGCCGTAATGTATTTGAGTTCAGTCTGTGCAAGTGAACGCCGTAATCTTTTTGACTTTTTCACTATGCTTATTTTAACTGTTCGATAATTTTAAATCTTTTCAATATTTGATTCGATTCATACCGTTCATCAACCACCCAGAAATTATTATATAGGATATTTACATAACGATAACAACCATTTGATGGCCAGCCAAAATGTCTATTCCCAGAGTTGCACCGAGTTGTCCTTTGATAATCAACCCTGCACTACAACAGTTCGTGTATTTTTGGGCCAAGTTGGTGGAAAACATTTCCAAAATTATTGCAGTTTTTCTTTCATTTATTTAATATTGACGATTTTTACGGATGCATGTTAATTTTTTCCCTGTTCTCTGCCAGTCGTTTTTCATGAAATAAACCTGGACTGGGCAAGTTACTCGTAAGACTCTCAGGAAACTCCGCTCAAAACCTGGCCCAATTGAACCACCCCTTCCGTCTTAACTTTAACTGAAATTGGTTACATCTTTAATCCACTTGGGATGTTTTAACCAAGTGAGCTATGCTTCTTTCACAACTTTAAAAAATAAAATAACCGTATTTATTTACTTACATATGAGTGCATTAAATGTCTGTTACAGAGAAAAGGGGTTTGCTTTAATAAACAAGAGTGTCCTAGCACAAGGGTACTTCACTATGGTCTTTAATTTTCATTGCTTATAAACCCTTAAAATAGGTAATAGGTAAAAAGTTCAATTAGGTTCATACATTATAAGAGCCTTGAATTTCTTAGAAAACTTAGAACTTTGCAAGTCTTGTAACAATAGTTCTCGCTATCTCTATATGTCATAGTTTGTTTTATAGTGCATCCTTTAAACAATGATTTATAGATAGTTTAAACAAACTTAAATGACTTTTAGAACCTATGCAACAAAGATCAAAACTATAACAAAAGGCTTTTGTCTTCAAATGTAATGGTTTATTTTAAGTTTTTTCAAGCTTGATAGCAAGGATAAAAATATGATATCATATTGATACTCCGTACATTTTTGTAGACCTAAAAGATGTATTACACCAATGAACTTGTTCAAAATACATTAGTAGCAATAAATTCTAAGTATAATAGATGTGTCCAATATCCATGCAACTTGAATACATCTTTTTATATAATTCCTTAGAAATAACACTAATAGCTTAAATAGCTTATACAAAGATTGACTTATGGTTTGTCATTTTCTTCTTAAGAAATCTATTCAACAACATTCTAATGATACATATTACTCATCTTCTACCACTTGTAGTAAACAAAGCTAACATATTCTATCTTCATGTTGCTCATTGTTCAATCTTCCTATTTCAACTTGGAGATGGTATAATTCCATTCTTACTCTGCTAATTAATGCTCTCATAGATATTGGAATATTTGCAAGTAGATCAAACATTTTTTGAAAATGCCCTGCCTCTAATTACTGCAATATAATCTGTATTTAAAAAAGCTAGCTTAGCTTCTACTTATGCTACTTCTACTTTTTTCCATTCTTCTCTTTTCTTGCAAGCTCTTCTTTCATAATATTTTAATTTATTCAATTTTCTTCTCCTTTCAAGTTGCTATGATTGTATCAATCTTTTCTCCAAGTAGTTGAATCACTAAAATTCATAATAATACGATGTGGTTTATCACCTTTGAATTCTATGAGATAAGCATCTAAGATTGTATTAGGTAAGATGTGGAGAGGCATTGTTTTTCTCCTTTTTCCTTTACTAAATGACACAAAGCTTCAACATATTAAGAAAATGCTTCAACAACTATTTTTGTCTTTGCAATTATATCACATATAGTTCATTAATTTGATTAAGAGTTCAAAGTTTCACTTATTGCTTTTTGCTTTATAATCCATTCTACTATCATTTGTTGTTGTGTCATCATAGCTTCTAGTTGATTAGACATCACATTTTGCTTTAGAGCTATAATGTTCATGGTACAAATAAGATTTTAAAAGTTGCTATTATATTGATCCATCATTATTATTTATTCTCTCATTAGCATCTTTTGCTTTTCTAGTATTTTTTTGTTCCTACATTTATTTAGACATTGTTTCTTAATTTTGAATCATCATTTCCTACTATCTTGAAGATTTTTTTACCTTTAAAGTAAGGCTTTTAGTTGATTGGAAATCTTATGTAGTTTAAATTTAGTAACTAGTACCATATCTAACCCTTTGCATAGCTTCAGATCATCTGCACTACCTCAGAAAATCCTCTACATAGCCTTAAAAAACCTTTTTTAAAGCCTTAGATTTCCACTTTTTGTACAACATTGGAAAACCTTTTGTAAAACCTCAGATCCTTTGCACATCCTTGAAATAATCCATTGTAAAGCCTCAAAAAGATATGGTAATATAAATTTCCCAGTTTATAACAAAAACCATTGGGCATTTTCTTTTTATGTTTGAAATATGTATTTACAATTTGTTCTTTATATTATTGATCTTATGTACTTTAAATTCTGTTAATTATTATTCATTAATTTTTAATACCAAATGAATAATAAAATATAATAGTTATGAATATTTTATTTTTGCCATCTTGTCCAAGACATTATAAGGATCATCTTTCATTTTGGTATGCACTATCCATTTAGGAAAAATAATATTATTTTAATAAATAATATTATTTTTGTGACCTTTATTTTTGATATATTATGACTTGTGGTTTTATCAAGTAGTTGAGAAAATATTCATTACAAGTGAAAGTTGACTTACAATTTTACTTTCAATCAACATTTCTCAAGCACATCGACCTTCACCCTACTAATTTAGATAGTTGAGGCCCACCTTGTTGTTATTGCATCCTTTAACAAATGGTATCATAGCTTTAGAGGGAAATAAGAAGAGCGAAAAATGGCTTCTAATTACATTTTTAGGTGCACTATTATGTTCAATGACAGTTAAAATTTTAGCTATTAGTCTTACCTCATGAAGAGGCTCCTTGAAATCAATGATATAGAAATGTATGTTGATCAAAAGTATCAAAATTTTCTTTTTTTAAAAATGATTACAAATGCAGTATGTTTAAGCCTACATTATATTTTAAACATGAAAATGATGATTTTATATGCAAGCATCCAAAATTAATTTTCTTTTAAGAATGATTGGTGTAGCAAGAGTGAATGAAGAAGACAAAGAAGATTCTCAATTTTTAAATGTATCAACCCTTCAACTAGTTTCTATCCTAAATGAAGGAATGTCAAGAATAGTGTAAAAATTATCTAATTCCTTTAAAGTCTTCAAGTAATGTTAAATGTTTCTTGTTTAAGTTGTTGTTTTTTCAATATTAAATGATGAGACACGATATCGCAGCCATCGCGATATCGCATCCCATGCGATATCGCGTATGCAATATCACGTCGTCCCCTGCGATATCGCGTATGCGATATTGCGTACGCGATATCGCGGTCTGCTGCCAAATCTATAAATAAGAGG
>MNCI01015530.1:9886-133234 GCA_015680685.1 Gnetum montanum
TTCTATCATGCAATAAGAACAATAAGAGCAATCTAAAAATCCCAAAATTACTTGCCAAGCATGATACTATCTAAACCACTTGCTAAACAATTTAAATAAAATAAAAAAAGCATAACTCACAGGACTATGACAAAGAAGCTGAAATGTTGTCTGTAACAAGTCATCTTACAAGCAATCTTTCACAATGTCTTCTTTTCCAATGCTTTTCCCTTTCCTTAGCCACCAAGCCCCAAAGTGAAACCCCCCTAGTGAGACCCCCCTCTTTTCCTTCCTACCCTTGAAGCCCTTTTATAGGGTCTCATAGATAGTTGGGTAAGTTACAAACATTTTGGGTGGTTATAACCACCATAGAGATAAAAAAGCTGCAATTGACAAGTGTTCCATTCAGTTGCCAAGTGGTCACCATGGAGATAAAAAAGTTGTAGTTGACAAGTGTCCTTTATAGTGGTTACAACATTATAGAAAATTAGTTATAACTACCATAGGAGGTTATCACTTCTATAAGAAGTTATTATTACTATAAAAATACAAAAGTCACTTGTTATATGTATATATATTATAGAGTTATTAGGATCTATTGGGGAGTTATATCATTAGCCCCTAACTTGATGCTTACACCGTCTTATCTGTATAATTAAGTGATAAACCCATGAAATTAATTCACATTCTGGACCACGTGTGATCTTCATACTTGGTCATAAAGTTGTTAAAAACATTAAATGCTTCCTTGATCTGTGGCATCTCTATCTGGCCATGTCTGTGCAGAAGAGAAGAACACCGAAGAATTCCTCCAGAAATGCATCACACTCATCATTCACGCCGTCGCAATGTTTGTCTTGGAACACCGTGAAGATTGCAGCAAACCTCATAACGCTTTCAATGGCCGGCTCCCTCCACTGCACCAACATGGCCGGCTGCAGCGTACGCCACCAGTCTTCCAGAAAAGTTTGGGCGTGCCTGCGACACAGAGCTACAAGCTCTTTCAACTTTCACGCATGTAAGGCATATGAGTGCTACACCTCATTCAACATCCACCCTATGCATCATGGATAATCCTCGTCCATGCCGTTGCCATCGAGATGCACTCCGCATTTTCTCGGACGTTGCTACTGCTGCTGCTGTGATCATTTTTTATTCTGGTCTAGGGTTTGTTTTGCCATGGCTAACGTTGAAGCTGAAGCTTCTGTGCTGTGCTGCCAATGGCGATCGGCTAAAATGGATGTCCCTGCTGTTGTTGCTCTTACTAAGAATCACACAGCTTAAAATTTTTGCTTCCTGATGTTAATGTTAATGAGACGACTGTGTGGCGACTGAGAATATGGTATGGATGATGAGACAAACATCCGAAAATATGAGAAGACACGAGAACTTGATTAGAGGAAGTGGCAGCATGTGTGGGAATTATGTGTGTGCATGACCCATGAAACAAAACAATAGTCAATTAAGTCCACCCAATTTGCATTTGGACTTCAAACTTCTGAATAACAGGCATTGTAATTTTGTTTTAATTTCATCTTGCTTTAATTCTCTACATTCGTTTTCTTCTAGATGAAATTGGGTTCTGTTCCATGAAATGGCCAAAATGTGCCAACAAAACAAGAACTTGAAAATTTTCAAGTCAAAAAATTCATGATGAAAAATTTTGAAAGTGATGAGCGGCGAGGTACCCCTATGCCAAACAATACGAATCACGGGTGTTCACGCGCTACTCAGTTGAGTTCCGCAGACTGCAAGCACTTGCATACACCGAACTCTAGCCAGCAAAACCTTAGTTAGAATGGTCGTTGTCTTCCCAACCTCACTTGTGATATTCTAAAGTGATGGTTAAGTGAGATTGAGGAAAATGATTTTTATTGGTTTTCTTTTTATCTTTTAAAGTCTAATTATTTAATTGTAGGAAATAGAAAGTTGTGTAAATTATAATTGTTCTACTCTATCGCTTAACTCTCCCTAGCATAAGCAATCGATCCCATCTTCCGTGCACATCTTGAGCATACCATAGCCAGTGCTGTGTTACCAGACATTAAGCGTCACTGAGTTACCAAGTGTTTGATATATGTTCGAGATGGTCATGCCTATGGTTCTCATAAAATATGAAAGGAAAATAACAGTAAAGTCATAACAATAAAAGCTTCTGAAATTATTAAACTGTTGAAATATTAAACTATTAAAATTCTTAAGTGATTAAATCCAAATGCTACAAGGAATGCTCAAAAAGCTTTTCTTTATTACCGATCATGCCAATGGGTTCAGGTACATTAGCGCTTGAATAAAAAGCCATACACCTTTCTCACACCTGCTGTGAGCACTTGGAAAATATTCTAACTCTTACGGGAACAAACTACAAGAATTTGGCTACAACTACTCCAAAAGATGCCATAAATGCTGCAGGTGTGCGCATATTTATAGTAAGAGACAAACTTTACGTTAACGGGGTTGCGTTAACGCATGGACAAATACATCAATGGGGTCACGTCAACGTGGCCGTGTCAACGAGGCTTCATTAATGCTGCCTAGTCGATGTATCAATTGAACACTTCATCATACTCCCACGGCTAAGTGAAAACTCATCCTCAATTTTATTACAATTTGGAAGGTATGAAGTTATTGATAATACACATGACAAAACACGTTTACACACACACTGACTCTATTAATGTACCAAGTGCTCAGGTGTACGAAAAAAAATAAATTACAAAATTGTGTTGTTTAGAGACAAAATTGAACACCCTACCAAAAAAAGCTAAAGTTGCTAGAGAAGGTCACACTGTCCCTGGTGGTGGTGGATTTGACGGGCCTTCACCAGCGTCTGGTGCATGTGGCTATTGTGGATTCGATGACGGTTGCCCTGCAGTAGTTGCAAATTCTAGAGGCAATCGACAAGCCTCCAACAATGCCCTTAGTTTATCTTCTTTGCTCCTAGGATCGTTCACTATCCAAGTAGCTTTACCAATGTGTGCCAGAATAGGAACATCCAAAGGACATGGAAGTGCAGGAAAGAGTTCCTTCAAATTGACAAACCAAGCAGCGAATTGTTTTCGTTCGATATCAAACGTTCAGATTGATGTCTGCAACTGTTGGTAGTCATTCATTCATTAGGCCAAGTTCTCTACAACCACACATTGTCCTTCAAAATGGATGCAAAGAACTTCGAGTTTCACATTTACTGTTTCTAACTTTTGTTTTGTCTCTTTATGCGTTTGGAACTCTCCCTCATATAAAGAATATGAGGTGGCCACTTGCTTTTCTAGGTTAGATCATGGCCTTCTAGCTATTAGCATAACTAGGTTTGCATAATGGAGATTCGCTAACTCCATGTATTCTATCATTTCTTCAATTTGTAGCTCCTTGAGGCAAATCTCAACTTGGTGGTAGGCATTCAAGACATCGAAGATGGGCTACCACACCTCACCTCCTTCCCACAGTTGCTAGAGTGCTTGGTTCATTTTAGCCTTTGTAACTTAAATCTCTTTTTCATTTACTTCTTTTTGCAATTCCACTTGATCCCTATAGTGATATTTAACTCATTCAAATTTAAGGGCCTCATTTTTCCAAGCAACGATTTCAATTGCTGATTTTTTTCGCAAGGCTTAAACTTCCTCCATATATACATTACGATTTTCAGCTGCCAATCTCCTCACATCAATGTTTACCTTGGCTAGCTCCTCATGCTATTGATGGATGAAGTCTTTCATGTGTTGATTCTCAACACCAACATTGCACAAGCAATGAACTTCTGTAGTCAGCTTGACATTCTCTTGGCAAACCTCTGCCAAGTCCTTGTTTATATGGTAAGCATGGGCATCTATTAAGGCCTCGTCAAAGATTGCTGACTCTCACTCACCCTCAATCGTCTGAATTTTGGTTTGGAGCTATTGAAAAGCTTCATCCTTGGTGAGTTCACGGTTGAGGAGAGCTGGATCAACAAGTTGGACCCTTAATTGGGCAACTTCCACCACCAAGCATTGATGATTTGCTTGTGCTGCTTCAAGTTGCCCCTCCAAAATGAGGCACTTGCCCCTTGTTGAAAGAAGCTCCGACTGGGTCACAGTAATGTTGTCCGAAAGATCAAAGACATCTGGAAGTGATTGCCCAATTCTCACTAGTCAGTCTAACAACTCTTCATGTTGGGATGCATTGATTTTGCTACATGAAGTTCCTGTGGACGTCTGTACATCTCCAAGTCTGTGTACATCCGGTACAAGCATCATAGGTGCATTAAGGATCATAGAAATTATGTCAACAACCACTTCAGCCGCAACTTCTTGTCCCTAGTGTTGCATTACCAGGACAGTCGCCCCCTCTCCATCCTCCAAGCACATCGAAAAAGTAGTGGCATTTCCTGAAATTTCAGGAAATAACTATTAGGTGGACACTATTACTTCTTGGACACTGGGATCAATTCTAGCAAGCACTTGCACTCGGGTGACAGAAAACATCGACCCTACTCTCTCTAGTAGACTCACCGATTGAGCCACTTGCTTAAGATGGCTCATCACAGGGTGATAGGCTGAAGGGTCTTCTCCTTCACTAGTTCCTACTAATCGCTCTTGTTGGCTCAAGAGCAATTTTTGGATCTCGTGTATGTGTTCTGTGATTATTTGTGAGCCCAACCTTGTTGTTTGTGCAGGCAATGGAGGTGGTTGCTACTCTTCCCTGACTTGTGTTGCGGCCAAAGTCTTGTCCTTCATCATCTCTTGCCACGAGGCAATTGGGGCATGATGATGTGTGTCATTGGCATATCGTGCTATCCTTGCCCATTTGCATAGTTTTCTGATTAAGCAGGGAAAGGGTAGAGCTCGTCTTCCATGTTTGTTTTCAACAAATCTCTTCTCAATCTCTAAGAAAAGCAATTGTGGAAGGTTGATGGGTAACATTCCACTTAGAGTGACACATGCACAAGTAAAGAAGGCAATGATTTTGCTAGGTCTTACCATTGGATTCATGTGGAAAGTTATGATTTTTGAATAAACCCTCTCTACGGTGGTTAGGGTGCCAAACTCCTTACGTTCTATCCCATAGCACCGCCAAATTCACTCCCCTTTTACCTTGGGGTTTGCTTGTTTGGGAATCTCCACCATGTTAACTCTAGTCTCTAGTAACCCTAGAGCTTATGCAATTGCTTTGACAAAGTAAGAGACATAAATGTCTTTGATTCTTACTTTGGACCTTGGTTGCCAATTTGTCCAAAAGAGGTAAGTTTCTCCTAGGTACCATTCACCACTAGATGTGATGATTGGCCACATAAGAGAATTTTGCAGTTGGGTTCTAACTTTTTCTGGCGCATTTTCTAGAAATGGTCCAAAGTTTAACTCCTAAAGGACCATTCGTTGTAGCTCCCCCTCAGCTTAATAGCATCAATACAAGCTTGGGTTAGGGTGACCTCAAGCCATGGCGCTACCACACGAGTCTTGTCCCTTTGCGATTGTTCACCAGGGACGTCCACTTCAGGAATTTGACAAATAAATTCCATGTTAAGTTCTTCGTAGAGGGACCAGTTGTGTGTGAGCCCTCTGCATGCTCTGGAGGTTGTGTGCCTCGTCCTCTTCCTATTCTTGGTCACTTGTCCCTTGGTTGGGACAATCCTTCTCCCCTTGGATGCCTTGGTTTAGGTACCATCTACAAACACAACATAATCATGAATTAAAATGTGTATAAATTGTTCAAAATGGCAATCATACACCTTTTCATTTTGACCAAGCTATGATAATGACATGTGCATCCTATTAGGTTCCCTGAAGTGTAGTTGAGGGGTTACAAAAATAATAAAACATAATGAGTCGTAATTTATAGTGTTGTTTTTGTTTTTCCCTTGTCTGTTCCCTAAGAGGTGTTAAGCCTTTGATAATTATTATAATAATTATAGACCTCACCCCCCCCCCCACCCCACAATGAAGAGCATACCTATGGTTGCGAAAGAGGAAAAGGATGGGTAGATTGGGACACGCGGTAGGAAAAGTAGGTGCGTGGAAAGAAGACATGATGCAGAAAAATGGAAAAAATCCCCTAGCTGTGTGCACAAATGGACAACGTTCAAAGGTGCAACGTGGGTATATATAGTATTTTTGCCATGCGTCGACGGGGCCACGTAAACGAGGCTACGTAAACATAGGTGGATGTGTATACAAGGCCTAGTTGATGCAGTTGTGCTACAAATGTTGACCTATGTTGACCGTTAAAGAAAAAGTCCAAAGCTGTGAATTGGAGCATAACATGGGGGTGATTCGAGGTCGCAAAGACTAGAGAATGGTATGTGTGAAAGAGGAAGGAAGATTGTAACTAGAAGAAGAGTCAAAATGAGGAGAATATCATAGTATGGAACTTTTCAGATGAGGGACCGTGCGATGGTTAGCACAAAAACAATCAACCAACCATATCAAGGGAATAGGAGATTAACAAACAGAACCAAAGGATATGCAAGTGGGTCCTCCCCATAGCAGGCGGTAGCCTTAGTAGCCCTTGCATATCATCAACACAGGAGTATGTGGGCTCTATAGTTAATTAATGATAACTACGAGTTAATACCCAAATCCATGAGAACCAACCAAAGAATTAGAAGTTCTAGCAGAGCATGATAGACATTCAAGACATAGAACCGGTAGTGAGGTGAATAATGGGAAGCAAATGATGAAGAGAAGAGGGAGTGAGATGGAATTCCTAATGTTTGTCACATGAAATCCCTTGTGAAGTGTGTAATTAAGTGACCCAGTAGGATCCATCCTTAGTCTAAACCCAAAACCAACCATGTTCAGTGACATCACATCAACATTTGAAGACTAGTCTATCCCCTTGGGGCACAAGAATGCTCCCACAAACAACCACCACTCTTACATGAGTAACCGAGAGGAAGTAAAAAATGGGCTGAGTTAGACGAGACAAAGCAAGTCCCATAACTAGTGCTTATAGTCTATTAGAGGTGGTCTAAGGGGTGTGCTTTGAATTCCCATGTGTTTGTTTTTTTGTTTCTGGAAACCACACCATGCAAAGATCCATGCATTTTCACATGCATTTGGCCAAGGGGTGTGCTTTGAATCCTCATCGTTTTGTTTTGTTTTGTTTTTTTTTTTTTGGTTGAGGACCACACCATGCAAGGAAAAATTGCCATGTAACTTCTAGTTAGGAGAGGATATGGAGTGGTAAGAAGTCTGTGAGGATACACACTCATATGCAAGGGAATAGAAAAGTATGAAGAATGTTGCATTCCCCTTGAAGTCACACCCTGTTCAAACCATTGGATCCTTCTCAATTCTAGAAATTACGCAAGTCATGAATTAATTAAAGCTGTTTTTAATTGAAAGGGATTGCATGTTTCCAAAATAAGGAAAACCATGGAATGGGTGGATGGGTGGATGACGTGGACTCACTACCTGTTACATGAAATGAGAGTTTAACATGACTGGCTAGAACAACAATGCAAAGGCAGGGGCTAGATATAATAGGTGGACCATATCATGGAACCCATCGCAAAGAGAAACAACTGCACCAGTACATCTTATGACAATAATACAGCTTATTAGTGAAAAGTATAAAACGACTAGAAGATCAGCCTATACACACACATATAAAAATAAACAAATAAATAGATAAGTAAAGAAAGAAAGAAAAAGTAATCAAGAATGGAAAACGTACAAACAATGTTGTAAAACAAAAATGTGTAAAACAAAAACTTGCAAAAACAACTGAGGAGTCAGTAGAATTGATTAACATGGAAGGTGATCTCCCCCATGACTAAGTTGAGAGGAGGAGATCCAAATAATGGAACGGGGTTGGCTGTGTGATGAGAGGGTAGTGGCACTGGTTCATTGGAGTTTGTGGAAGGGTTTTAATTATTGCATATTAACTAACTGTGTTTTTGTGGGATCCTCAAGTTTGTGTATAAGCAAGGCCCCAGACGGAAAGGTTTCAAAAAAAATATAAGGTCCCTCCTACAGTGTTTGAAACTTAGTATGTTGCGGTACATGTGTGGGATTCTAGTAGGGTACCTTATCTCCACGTCAACATGTTACCTTTGAATCCTAAGATCATGACATTTTTTATTATAGGCCTTGTGGATTTCATTTGATGATAGGGCTACTAGTCGATTCTCATCTAGCACATTCAAGTTGATGAGTCGTTCTCATTGTGCTAGTGATAAGTCAAGACCCAAGTCACTAGCGGTAGATAGTATTCGGAGTTTTTCTTGAACTAGAAGTTTCGGTAGTTTCCCGTACACTAACTCGTAAGGAGAATAGCCTATAGGAAGTTTCCATGTGGAGCGATAGGCCCAGAGGACATCATTAAGTTTTGTGCTCCAATCCCTCCTATATTTGCTAATGGTCCTAGTTAGCATTTTGGTAATCTCCCTATTGGTGACTTCGGCTTGCCCGTTGGCTTGGGGGTGATAAGGTGTTGTAAATTCATGTTTGACCCCTAAGTGTTGCATAAGTTTACAAAAAGTAGTGCCCATGATATGAGTTCCGTTGTTAGAAATGAGTGCACATGGCATCCCAAACCTATTCACAATTTGTTGTTGGACAAACCATGTGACTATGTTTGAGGAATAGTCGGTGACGGCTACCACATCTGCCCACCTAGTATAATAGTCTACAGTGACGATGATGTACGCCTTCCCGTTGGACATGGGTGTGATGGGACCCATGAAGTCGATGCCCCAAATATCGAAGGGTTCCAATGGTTGGATCCACTGTTGGGATCCCTCCATTCATGTTATCATCCCACCATCTCTTTGACATCGTTCACAGGAGCGAGTGAACCATTACGCATCTTTGAAGTGTATGGGCCAGTAATATCCTACAAGCAGGATCTTAATGGTTGTGCGTCATCCAGCATAGTGGCCCCCCACAAGGGCCCTTGTGAGCATCTTGGAGGACACGCAATGTATCCACATCAGGGATGCACCATTGAACTAAGCCATCCGCACACACCTTGTAAAGGTGTCCATTAATTTCCATGAAGTGCTTGGCCTTGTGAAGAAATTGCTGCTTCTTCCGATGATCCCACTCTTTTGGTAATTCTTATGTTGAGAGATAGGTGAGGATGTCACTAAACCAAGTTGATCCTATGGCCATCTCCTTATCGATTGCTCCAATGAAGAGGAGTTTGTCTAGAAATTGATCGGAGAGTGGCTCCTCCTCCTCTATGTCATCCCATCCTAACCGAGATAAGTGATCAACAACCACATTCTCAGTTCCCTTCCTATCTACCATAGTAAGGTTAAATTCCTAAAGGATCACAAGCCACCGTATGATACGGGGACTCACCATTGGTTTGTTCATCAGGAACCAGATGGCAGTGTGGTCAGTATGTACAGACACCTTTTACTCGAGCACATAGTGTCGAAATTTTTCCAAGGCGAACACCACCGCCATTAATTCCTTTTTGATGGTGGTGTAGTTGAGCTGAGCACCCACAATGCTTTGGCTTGCATAGTGGATATAATATGGACATCTCTGGTCATCCAACTATGTAAGCACAACTCCCAATGCATAATTAGATGCATCCATCATGATATGAAAAGCTCTGGACTAGTCGGGTGCTCGTAGAATTGGAGTTTCTATGAGTTTCTGTTTGAGTATTTGGAATGCAGATTAGCATTCCCTGGTCTAGACAAATGGAGCATATTTCTTTGTTAGCTCCACCAATGGCTTGGCGATCTTTGAGAAATTCTTGATGAAGCGTCGGTAATAACCAGTGTGGCCAAGCAATGACCGAACATCTTTTACAGTACTTGGTTGATTGGTGATTCCTTGGATGATTATGATTTTCTTAGAATCTACACTAATCTCTGCTTGTGAAATGCGATGCCCCAAAACAATGCCCTCTTGGACCATCAAGTGGCTCTTTTGCCAATTGAGCCGTAAATTTATTTTCACACATCTTTTTAAAACTTGCTTAAGGCAGTCCAAGGCTTGTTCAAATGTTGCTCCATAGGTAGAGAAGTCATCCATGGAGACTTCTACCCCATTGCCAATTTGTTACTGAAAGATGCTAAGGACAAGGCATTGGAAGGTTGTAGGTGCATTACATAGGCCAAAGGGCATCTTCTTATATGCAAAAGTTCCCTAGGGACTTGTAAATGTTGTCTTGGCCTGGTCTTCGGGTGTGATTTGAATTTGGTAATAGCCACTATAACCATCCAAAAAGTTATAGTAATAATGACCTGCAATAGTATCCAATACTTGATCCACAAACAGAAGTGGGAAGTGATCCTTGAAGGTCGCCATGTTTAGTAGTCAGAAATCTATACAGATCCTCTATTTGCCATCCTTCTTTGGTACAATAATGAGTGGGTTGACCCATTCGCTATCTAAAATGGAATAGATGAACCCTACTTTTAACAATTGTACAATTTCATCCATGACAACTTGCTTTAGTTTGGGGTTTAACTGTCTTTGTGGTTGTCGTCGTGGCTTCATGAAGGAGTTGATATAGATCCGGTGTTGGCATACCCGAGGGTCAACTCCCGTCAATTCATGATATGACCACGCAAAAGCAACCATCCATTTGTTTACCATTTTTAGCAATTTCTTCTTTTGCTTGAGAGCAAGAGTGGCATTGATGATTACCAGCTTGCCATTCTACAAGAATGCATATTCCAGATTGGCCATAAGGTTTTCAATTCCAAGGGCTTCTATTGAAAGCTTTCAGGGATCTGTAGCTTTCCACAATTATCACTGTCATCAATAGTGGAGACTTGTTGATGGACCTTTTCCAATTTTTCCATGCTTTTTATATAGGCACATACAAGGCCCTCAAATGGTTCCATGCATAAAGTGCTACTATTAGAGTCAGCGGTCAACCACTAGGTGCCTTCATGATTCATGGTTGCTGCATATAGGCATCGTTAAACTTGTGATTCTTTGGCACACCAACTACATGCTTGAATGGATGTCCACTTAGCAGACCAAAGTTGCTGCACACAATTGCACCCTGAGTCACTATAAGTGATGCATGAAACACGCTTCTTCTCGATCTTCCCAAAAGGAATTTCTTTTGAAATTTCAAGGGAAAGATCTCGGAGTCCCAATTGTGTGTCCACCATGCTGAGCCAGGCTCTCCCCATTATGATTGGGAAATTCCCCTTGCAATTATCAACCCAGATAACCAGGAAGTCAGCAGGATAGGACCACCCACAAATGGTGGTCATGATATCTTCTGCCAATCCCAAAGGAACAATTATGGATTGGTCTGCCAACTCGAGCCAAATGTTGCTTTTCTTCATCGAGGGTAGGTTCCAAGTCTTGTATATATCATGTGAAATCAAATTGACACCTGACCCCAAATCCAAGAGTGCTATGCATGGCTCGTTTCCTGCCACTTGACGAGATATGAGGGGACTCTCGGAATTAGTTAATTTTCGAGGAAGATGACCTACCTTTATCTAGTTTTTCACAACGTGTGTTAGCATGATGGTTTGTACTGTGGAGGGTGTTTGGCTTGAAGGTTGCTCAAAGGGTTGAATGGTGGAGGTGATTGAAGGTTTAGAGGAACTGGCCACAGGTGAATGTGAGGGTATGTTTGGTTTATTGGGCTAGAAGAAAGGGCATTTCTGTGGTTTTGATTCCAGTCCACTCAGTTGAGAAGTCGATTGTAAGTTAACAACCCTCGTGGCATTACGTTGTTGTGGATATGGTGGTATCTCCCCCTGCATAGGTGGAGCAGGAGGTAGCTGAGTGGGGGACTAATGAGTAGGGATAGCAAGAGAAGTTGATGGAGGATAGTATAGATGTGGGTTCTCCCCCTAGGTGATGGAGACTATGTTCGAAAGTATTCTGAGGGGTGGTAATGAGTTTGAAATGGCGTGCGACTAGAAGAGTCCCATGGGGAGATTGTTGCTGAACATCATACCCGTAAGGATCTAGTTGTCGGTAAGGGTACTACTGCCTTGGAGGTGGCATCCCCCATGATTGTGGATGTTTCCATTATTGGTAATACTCGTAGGGTTACGATGGTGCTCCACTTGGATAATATCCTTGTTGCTGGTGGAACTACCTAGGATTGCCTTGTGGATAAGGTAATCTTCTGGGTGTTTGCCTTTTGCCAAATGAGGATTCAGCGCATACACCCCAGACTCTTGTAGATGTGACATCACCAGGCAACACCCCTTAGGATGTTCGTACTGGCATATGTCACATCCATCCTCCTCCTATGTGTCAGAGTCTGCAACCCATTTTGCTATAGCAACTTTGCCCTTACCTTTATGGTAGGCACATTTAGCTTCTCTTCTCCTTTGTCGATCTCGCTCATTACTTCGCTCTTTGGATTCCTCTGAAATTTTTAGGATACTTTGGAACCTTTCATCTAAAAAATCCCACATCTTGTCAACCTTGGTCGAAATTTTAAAGGAAAATTTTTGTATGGGCAAGGTTTTTCAATTCACCGCTACATCCAGTGGTGATTCTTCCTCCTCTTCACAAAATCATACTTCCCTCTTTCGAATGGAAGGGCCCCGATTATACTCTTATGCACTCTCTTTTTTCCTTAAATCCCCTTCCTCGTTGGCCACTTACTCAATGAGATGCTATAGTTGATGGGCCCTCAATTCAGATAGCTATCCCTGAGCGTAAACGCCCAGGGTCTTTCTTGTTTCAAAGCGAAGCCCATCTATGACATGGCGGAGCTATTCCCGCTGAAAGTAGCCATGACCAGGGCATCAGTGTAACAATGAGTAATATCTACCCATGGCTGCATCCAAGGTTTCATGACCACCCTGTTTCCACCCTTGGATTTGTTGTCTTAGATTAGTCACTCTGGAGTAGGTTTGGTACTTATCATTGAAAATTTCCAGCATCGTACTCCATCGTCTAATTGATTCTAGTTCCAAAGGCTAGTACCAGCTTTCTGCTTCCTTGATGAGTGTTCGGGGGAACAACTTGAGTTTTTTCCAATCATTGTCTATGTTCTGTAGTATGCAAGCATCATGAAATGCTTGCAAGTGAGTCTGTGGATCACAATTATATCCCCCTTCAAATTTGGGGATATTGTTCATGTCAAGGTGCTTGATCCAACTATCTTTCAAGTGCCTATTGGGTATTTGAACCACCTCGGCTATGTTAAGCATGCTTCAAGTAGCCAGTAGTGGTTCATCCGAGTCATAGTCCTGCTGATGGCCACAACATCTATGATGATTTCGGCTACCTCTCCTTTCTTGATGGTGAGACTCACGTGACTAGTCACACTTTTCCTCACGTCGTCCCTGTCTGTCCTTGCGATCCCGTCAGTCTTTTCGATCACCATCACCCTGATCCTTCCTACTATAGTTGTGATCAGAGTCAGAACTTGGTGAAGACAAGGTGGAATGAGAAGATGGAGAAGAGGGAGGGGAACTACCACCACCCCAGTGTCAATCTCCTCCTCTGCTTTGATGATGACCTCGATCTTCATATCCATCTTTCCCTTTGCCACGATCTTTCTTGCATGATCCCCCATCATCTTTAGGCTCCTAGTCGCTTGATTGTTTACTTTGAATGATGGACTACATGATCTGATGCATCGGAGGAGGTTCAGCTAAATAGGAATCGTGAAAAACAAGTTCCTCATCGTCATGCGGGTCCTGCAAGAACAAAGGGTTACTGAACTATTTCCCCTTTATGTGTTCATGGCATTCTGCCTATTGTTAGTCCCATGCACGTTGTGCCTCATTAGGATGATAATCTCGGTAGTCATGATCCTCCATTATGTATTCCACACCGTGGTCCTGAATGCCTAGTCTGGTAAGATTTTGAAGTAGCATTCTAGGAACTGATCAATCAGGAGGTAATATGATGCTACCCTCCATGTCCCGCCATCGCAAGTGCTCATCCTAATGTAGGATAAAGGTGAAGTTGGGGGTATACTCGTCTAGATGTGCATATACCACCTGACACTCCTACAGCACCGGTGGGTTGGATTCATCTCCCCTGTGAGAAGAAGACATTTTTGATGTTAGATAACAACTCAAATGGTGTGCCTTATTCTTTTACTTAAATCGCCTAGCGTGCATAGATTTCACTATCCTGGGTCCATCCCAACGAAGTGAATGATGATCTTACTAAGACTAGATAGTGCATGTAAGACTAATAGTCCCCGGCAATGGTGCCAATGATGAGTGGCAAGGTACCCCTACACCCAACCATATGAATCACGGGTGTTCACACATGACTTAGTTGAATTTCATAGATTGCAAGCACTTGCATACACTAAACTCTAACCAGCAAAACCTTAGTTAGAATGGTCGTTGTCTTCCCAACCTCACTTGTGATATTCTAAAGCGATGGTTAAGTGAGATTGAGGCATATGATTTTTATTGGTTTTCTTTTTATCTTTTAAAGTCTAATTCTTTAATTGTAGGAAATGGAAAGTTGTGTAAATTATAATTGTTCTACTTTATCGCTTAACTCTCCCTAGCATAAGTAACCAATCCCATCTTCCATGCACATCCTAAGCATATCCTAGCCACTGCTGGGTTACCAGATGTTAAGGGTCATTGGGTTACCAAGTGTTTGATATATGTTCAAGATGGTCGTGCCTATGGTTCTCATAAAATATGAAAGGACAATAACAGTAAAGTGCTAACAATAAAAGCTTCTAAAATTATTAAAGCGTTGAAATATTAAACTATTAAAATGCTCAAGTGATTAAATCCAAATGCTGCAAGGAATGCTTAAAAAGCTCATCTTTATTGCTGGTCATGCCAATGGGCTCAGGTACATTAACACTTGAATAAAGAGCCGTACACCTTTCTCACACTTGTTGCAGGCACTTGGAAAATATTCTAACTCTTACAGGAACAAACTGCAAGAGTTTGGCTACAACTACTCCAAAAGATGCCATAAATGTTGTTGGTGCATGCATATTTATAGCAAGAGATAGACTCTGCATTAACGGGGTCACATTAATGCATGGACGGATACGTTGATGGGGTTACGTCAACGTGGCTGCGTCAACGAGGCTCTGTTAACATGGCCTAGTCGATGTATCAACTGAACACTTCATCAAAAAGTTTTCAAAAAAATTGTTGAAGGGCAAGGTTACTTGTCAAATTCATATGCTAGCTCTTAGTATGTCTCCCATCATGTGCTTGCTTGCATTAGTTCTTAAAGGAAGAGTGCATGCATCAAAGGGAAATTTTGTTTTCAATCTTGTAATTGCAATAGAATGCATGTACCATTTTAGTGGCAAGACTTTTGGTTTGGTAACCCTATGTCATAAGTTTGATTTCTCTAAAAAAATTCTATCAAATATAAATTTAAAACTTGTCAATAGATCTAAAAGGTCTCAATAGATAATTTTAACTTCAATTTAAAAAACAAAAACAACATTTTATGGTGAGCAAGGTAAAAATTTTCAACTTTAGTTTCAAAATTGGCAAAAGACATCTTAAAACAAGAAGGCATTGAGTACATCTATACTTTTATAGTTGAACGTGTTATTGGAATAGTTTATTTGCCTATGATCTTCCCTTACATGGTAGCCACCATGTCATCACCATTGCTATCTAGGTGGATGATGACTGCTTGTTGTTGACCAATGCAATTATGGTATCCATTGGTATCCATAATGTGAGTTGAAATTATTTTAAATATAGTTGAAATGAAAATGCCTTCACTGTTGTAATTAATGGATGAGGAAATTTTGTGACCAACTTTCCAACCATATTCTTTGATTTGCAATGCTCTCCTCTTAGATGTGTAATTTGTATATTCGTTGGTGTATTGTATTTACAACACAGTATAAAAAAAAAGGAAAAGTTTTGCTCGTACTGGATTTACAACATTGAAGAAAAAATTAGAAGATTTTATGATCAAAAGACAAAAGTTGGAAGCTTAAAGCTGCAATTTGATTTGCAATCCATTCAAAAATGAAATTTGTAATCTAATTTGCAATGTATTGAAAGATTAAAGAAGGGGGAAAAAATTTGGAATTTGCAATATGACTTGCAATAAAAGATTATAAAGGGTTTTTAAAAAATAATGTTGACAAAAAGGAAAGGTTTGTAAATAGTAATACCACAAAATCACCAAATAGGATAAAAAGTTTTACCTTCAAAAAATATGGATAAAAATATGTTATCTGCCCGACAACATTAGAAACGACCCTGCTTTCCTCCTTCCCCTTTGTGCTGCTCCTCGTTGACCTTGCGACTGTGGACTCTCTCCCATCCCGTCCCGTCTTCAATTTCCTCAAAGTAATCGCCACTAATATCCTTACTGAATTCATCATCATTGTTATTATTATTAATCGGTTAATTGTTTTAAAGGATTTTCAGGAAATGATAGTTCAGGGTTTAATGTCTGTTAAATACTGTGATTTTCATCGATGGATGTTCACCCGGACGCTGCATTGTAACTAAAAATGGTCTGTGCATTTGGTATCGATTCGTGAATGTCAGCTCTGCAGTCATGGAGTCGGAGCAACCCAAGTCACAAATTCTTCATCACCAGCAGCAGCACGTCAAGAGAAGACATAGGAAATATGATGATGATCGTCCTGGGAAAAACGAAACAGAGAAAGAATCCATGGATACAAACATTGATGCTGAAGAATCGTCTTCGTCTTCGTCTTCGTCATCAAGTGTATTCATATTCTGGGCATACTTTGTGGGCGTAGTTTGTGTCATTACTTCAGCATGTATATTGGGATCGTTTCTCACAATTCCAAGCGATGCCAAGGCTGAATTCTTTAGCATGCCGTCGGAATTGCGTGCTCATTATGGAAAAGGCAGGTTTGTGAAAGTGCAAATTGGAAGCACAGAAGAAAAACACACAGTGCAGATATTTGTTGTGGAGGAAGGTCCCCGCAATGGTGAATCAGTTTTGCTGGTTCATGGCTTTGGTGCCAGTTCCTTCTCATTTCGTCATGTTCTGACACACCTGGCTTCGAGGGGCATCCATGCTGTCGCACTGGATCTGCCTGGTTTCGGCTTTTCTGATAAATCCTGCTTCCAGAAAGATAGCAGAAACAACGGATTCATTGCTAAAATTGGACAGGTTTATATGGACATTAAGGAAAAGGGCTTGTTCTGGGGCTTTGATTATCTTTTGGAGACTGGAACTATGCCCTATCAGCAGCAGGAGCAGGAGCAGCAGCAGCACAATGATTTGCATGCTGGAGCTCACGATTTGAGTCAAGCCTTGGAACAGGTATGTTTCTGCATCTCTAGTCTTGATTGAATTTCATATATGTTTTCTAACTGCTTGACTGCATGAAACCGTTCAACCAGTGAGGATAGTCTCTTACTCCCCTAACTATAGGGCGACGGAATATTTTTTGCTACAGGCAATGGCAACGTTAAAACTTGTTCCATTGTTTATTTTTTGTTTTGTCTAGCTTCAAGTTTTGATATCTTTCCTTAAAATTTGATGGTATTTTAGTTATGTTTTATCATGAACTGAAGAGATTAGTGTTGAGTGACTCTAATTTGGCTTTCTCTATCTTTGCGGAGGAGCAGGCGGTTGAAACGTTGGGCATGGGTCCTGTGCACTTGGTGCTGCATGATATGGGGCTAGAAACTGGCTGCATGTGGGCGATGAGAAATCCTTTGTATATTCGGAGTATCACTATTGTGGATGCTGCACCGTGGGATTGGGCAGTTCCGCTGTGGTTCCTCAAATTTCCATGGCTGCTAGAGGCAGCGACTTTGTTGCCCAGATCATTGCAGTTGGCTCTCTACAAGGCCTGCTGCTTTACGTCTGTTGATGCTCATGTTGCTGAGGCTCATGGAATCCTTTTAAGATCCAAAAATGGTAGGAAAGCTGCATTAGAAATAGGAAGACGGGCTAACATGAGTTTTGATTTAGAAACCTGGTCAGCTTCTGATGAAATGAAACAAGTCCCTATGCAGATTCTGTGGGGTAACACTTGGTCTAGTATTTGGCGACATGAAGGCCAAAGGGTTGCTGAGTTGCTTCCCAATGCGTCTTTTGTTCCTCACAGTGGTGGAAGATGGCCTCAGGTAAGAATACACTCTCTTAACTATTCAGGTTGTCTGAGATTTGGAGATTCAATATGTGAAGCATTTGCACTTTATAACTATATTATGCATGGATCTGCCTGTCCGCTCAAATATGATTGGTCTTAAGCATTGCATTTAATGCATTTATCTCTTTAAGAACCTCATTAGCTGTATTAATATCTTAGTGATATGAGTAAGCTTTTTCCCTTCTGCGTTGAAAGCTGTAACTGCTAAACCACATTTTCCTTAATTTTTTTTAATAAACCTAAAATATATAACTTAACAGTATTCGTTTTAAAAGTTGGGATTTAGAGGTTTATATGCATTTAAGGTTGCTGACTTAACATTTTTATTTTCTTGAATGTGAAGCCTCATTTGCAACATAAATGCTTCTTCATCTTAGTAATCTGTTTCTGCTTGTAGTTGACAATTGGTGCTCTGATACCTTCATACCATAAAAACTACATTGGCTGTAATAACTCAATGTATTGGATGTAGAATGGACGACAATCTTATTTTATTTATGAAAGAGCAATCTTAGTAAACTTGTTTGCGAATGGCACATAAAAATTTCTTTGAGCTCATTCTCCTAGGCAGGGAGAAATTTCCTGGAAGCAACTGGCTGGTAACAGCTCTTGTTGGTATCTCCAAATGCTGTGGGTTTTTACCTCTTTGGATTCATATAAAGAAGTGAAAATACCTTCTCTATATATGAAAGGAATTTTGAGTAATTTTTTGCAGGTCTTTTGCCGTATCCAATAAGGCAAAAACCATGCAGTGGATTGGTATATGCAAGAGTAAATTCTTGGAAGTGCAATCTTGAAATTTACAAGTCACAGTTCCCATAGAAAAGTAGATGGAAGAAAAATGGTACATACCAACGTTAGTAATCTATTACTTGTGTATATTTCATTTTACCATTCCCACTAGAATTAGAAAGAAGAGCGCTTAGCAATATATGGACACCTGCATTGTATTCAAACAATCTGTATAATCAAGCCAGAGAACTGGTATTATGAATTTCTAAGCTTCATGTAGTTCATAGAGCTATAGGAACATGCTACAAGGTGTTGAATTTTTCTGCTTTACAGGATCATAGAAAGGTAAATGGAAATAATTTATATTACGATGGTGATGAAATCAACTTTGGAACAAATATAATTTCTTAGTGTGAAAAAACAAAATTTTTTGATCTTTAAAATTGATATTGTAAATCTTTCTCTCTTTAACCTTTTGGTTGTAATAATTATTTATTTTGAAAGAACTGTATTTTGGTGATAGACTTACCTGCTAAACTCTGGCCAGACCTTTTATGGTGTTTGGTTGCCCAATTCTTTGGGTGCTGCTTTTGTAGGTTCCACCTATTGTATTTAGAAAATTGTTTGGTTTTGGTTGGTTTTGTCATGTTTTACCTAGATGAAACTTTAGATTTGTGTTGGGTCCACTATTTCTATTTTTTTTTGGATGCATTTTGGAATTCATTGTTAGAGGTGTAGTCCACTGGGATTCATAAATCCATTGGTTTGGTGCATGTTTTGAGCTTCCCATGATGTTTTTGGCTTCGTTTAGAGATCCTTGAAAGCCTTTGATATGTTCCCTGGCATTCTAGCTTTCATCTAGGAAAAGTTGGTGAAGTGTGCAGGGTAGGGATGCGTTAACTTTCTTGTGCCAGTGCACCCCTTTGTTTAAGAGTAGGGCCACTGATGCACCCTTCTTGGTGCCCGAGTTTGGTTCCTTCACCTTCTCGACCTCTATAGATGTATTCTGGGATGTCTTGGCTATGTTGGTGGGCCTCCATTGACACTTGGGCATTAGTGAACCCTTGCCATTGCATTTAAAAAACCATGAATACCTAGGAAGAGCTTCATATGAAATGAACTTGATTGTAAGCATTTCCTTTAGTTTTTGGCATCTAGTCCGTGTGAAGAGCTCTTCCTCCTTTGGGTAAGTTGATTCTTTTCTTGTTTTGTGTGTTTTGAGTTGTTGCTTTCACAAGTGCAGCTAGACTCTATCAGAGTGCTACCTTGCTTATGTAGCCTGGAACCATTTGGTTGATGTGGAATCCAATGTTTATGTAGTGAATAAAGCTTATGGTTTTTCCCTTTTTTGATCATTGATGCCTTAAAACATTAAATACCAAAAGTTATAAACATTTAAACCCTAAAAATATTTATTTATTTTTCATTTTCATAAGCTGTGACGATTCAACCTTACCCAAGGAGGTTCCAACTATACGGCATGGTGTTGGACCATTAAGGTTGTGCTAGAAGTATTTTATTTGCATTTCGTGTGTGTTGTACCTGTCCTCTTGAGGGCTTGCAACACTAGCATTGCACCTGTCCCTAAGAGGGATTGCAATGCATGTGTTTATTATTGTCTATTTGTTTCTTATATTTATAAATTCCATAAAAAAATTATAAAACATAAAATTATAAATATTTTCTTTGTTTTTCACTTTGGCAACACAGGTTATAACTGTATCATATGTGTTATAATATCTTTTGTATTTCTTGAACGCAATGATATATGCAAGTGTTCTTAGCAATCCACTCAACATCGTCCTTGAAGCTTATGGCTGGATTACACTGTGATTTGTATGATAAATCCCATTGGTCCAAAACGAGTGTGACCTTAATCATTGGCACCGTTGTTGAGGACAATGTTGGTGAATTGTCCAAAAATTCTTGTACATTCTTGATTTTAACTTTTATTCAAATCAAGTGTGTGTTTTAGTCTTGTGTATGTAGGTTGTGAACATGAACAAGATGGCAGATAACACTAAGAGCCCACCAAAGACCTCTGGTGATGCACTAAAAAGATGAAGGGCTTTTATCACCTTTGAGCATTCAAAAGATAAGATCCTTCCATCGGTTGTGCTAGCTTATCATCAAGATAAGTAGGGAAGGTGGACAGATGCTCATGATTGGTTCTTTAGGGATCCAATAATGGCTACACTACATGATCTCATTGAAGCCTTGATCAGTGTAAGGCTAGAGGATGAATGTGCATTGTACAAAGCTCACAAAACTACATTTGATGATTACAAGCCTTTGTACATGCAAGATCTTTGGGATCAAATGGCAGAAAAAGAGGCTGTCCATAGCATTTCATTTGATCATTTAGATGGGGAGCAAGAAGCTAAATTAGACAAGAAGGGCAAAGGGCCACCCTACCATAAAGGACCACGGTTAGGTATCTTCACTTTGTGTGTAGCTCAAAATGATGATCTCCTTCCTAAGTTCCAACATTTGCAATTGTCTAGAACTACTTGTGGAGATGATGATTCCCCTTTCTTTGACTGGGGTGATTATAAAAAATTAACTGAAGCTGTACATATTCCAAGGGAGCATGTTTGTGATAGCAGAACCCAATGAATTAACATGGCCGATGTACCAACATACAGACAGTATATCAGTGATGATCCCCAGCTTCATATGTAAGCTTTTGGCAATGCTTGCTATCTCCAAGGGATTGTGAGTGATCGGCAGAAGTTATAATTATTTCCCCACACCTTCATCGAACATATAGAAACCATGTATAAGTCCTTGCCTCCTAGATTGATTCAAAGATGAGCAAACATGGTCATAATCTTCTATACAAAATTTTAGACCTATGCCTGAATTTCAAACATCTGATAGGAGATGGCTAGATGGAGGCAAGGAGCTTGTGAACCTCTTGACATCACGATGGAGAGGTATATGAAAACTATCCACTGCTATCTGAACCATGGTTTTAGCCAAAGGGAGCAATCAATGCACATTATAGAAGGACTAAGGTAGGAGACAAGAGAGTGCATAGATATGTATGCAATGGGCTAGGTGCACAAAAAGTTTGTGGCCCAAATCAAAGCTCTCTTAGACATCATTGCAAGTATGGAAGATGAGTGGTGGAAATGACAATTAGTTGAGGAGTATATTTGAGATAGTAGGCTAAAAACATTGAAGGTAGTGCTAAACCTTCCATTGCAGTCGAGGCTCTAGCACAGGATTATATCAAAATGAACAAAGCCTTGATAGACTTGGCCCACCATGTGGACCAAGTTTGGGACACGATGGATGAAAAGATGACCACTACTCTCAAGGACATTGAGAGTAGGGTGGTCAAAGTTGCAACCAAAGCAGTTGCACCATATGAATGTTGCAAGAGGTATGATGGCAAGGGTAAGGGGAAATTGTCTCTCTAAAAGCATTTAAGAAGATTCGAATGAGGCTTCCTCATCCTCCTTTGATTATGAGGGTCCCTGCAAATATTGTTCTAACTCTCATGATTCTTAGCGCTACCTAGTCATGGCTCACATGATTGGTGAGATGGGGCAATTTGGGGTACCTTTGAATCCTAGATTCCTCAAGAGGCAAACAAGGAGGACTCCATACCCTAGTTGTTCATATTATCTTGATGGTGCATATTCGTAACCCATGTAGCAGTACCAATAGTGGCAAGTTGCAAACCCTTGGGGTGCTGCTCCGTGGAATCTCCTGTATTCAATGCAACAACAGATGGCGCCTTTGCCCAATCCCTACTTTTATGGGGCACACACAAGTACTTACCAAACCCCAATGATGATACCTCAATAGTACTTGCCTACTTCCAACAATATTGCCAACCAAGCTTCCTAGCAACAACAACTTCTTCTCCCTAGTCCCATGCAAGGTGGGATACCCAGTTAATCGCAACCAAGGTAGGCCAAATTGTGTAATATGACCTATGATAACGATCTTGCTTTTATCCATGCATCTAGGTGATATAACTAGTCATTTATCGATTTGGTTGTGGTGGGAAGTTTGAGGTCCCGTGGTGGGAAATTTTATTGTAAGTGCAAACATGAGAATTGCACGACTAGGTCTACATCTCCTCTTCACCTTGTGGAGAGGAAATTCCTTGAAGCTAGATAGAAGACCACACTCAAGAGGTCTCGATGAAACTCCTTGATTATAATCCAATTGCAATATATACTTCAGGGATGAGTTCCATTGCTATGTGTGGTAGAGATAACATGATGGCGCTTGATGGTGATATTGTCACCATCTTTATGTCCATGATAGCAACACAGGAAGTCAAAGGAGGATGTTTGCCTAAGAAATGACAAGATCCTAGCAATCCCATGGTGGAGATGCAAATTAGTGAAAAGAGTCATTGCCTAGCTCTCTACGACTCCAGTTTGGGAGTCAATCTCATCTCATTGCAGCAGTACCTTGATTAGGGGCTGCCTTCTCTCAAGAGTACGAACATTCGATTAGAGTGGGTGAACTAGTCATATCTTGTATGATCGGTATGCAATGTAATCACTTGTGTTGTAGGTTGGTCATATTTTGCTAATTTCCTAGTGCTCAAATCAGAGAACAAGGTGGAAGATGATCTTCCTATTATCATGGGAAGAGCTAGGTTAAGCATTGCAAATGCTAGGTTGGTTTTCCAAGACCTTCACCTTGAGATCGGCAGAAGGGATGAGACCAAGAGGATGAACTATAAGAGAATACCCTGTGATCCTTCCTGGTCTTGTTGTGTTGTGGGCATAAGCCATTCAAATGAGTTAGACAGAGCACTTGTTGGGCAACACCTAGTGCACAATAATGAATATCTTTTTTCCTTTGAGTATGTTGAGCGCTCAAGTTACCACTTAGAGGCATTCTAGGTGATAGACATGGATTATTCGTGGGGGAGGGATCCTCTATTCCATGTCAAAATTTCATTTTTCTGCTATTTTCATTTGTGCAAGTAATAAAGATGGGCGTGTTTAGCTTTTTTTTCACTTTTTGAGCTTAACGGAATATCAATCGTGGTATTTTCTTTTATTTTGGAGTGCTTTTGTTTGTGTATGGGAAAACCAGTTCATGTGTTTTATGACTGCTTACCCAATAAGCCAATGGTGGATGGGTGAGCTACCAATGCGATGATGATGTGGGAGCATCATATGGGTCCAACATGGAGCTTTGATCGATGGAATGCTCATGCAATAACATTCATCCATCCACTTAAGCTCAGATTTAGTCTCACACTGTGAGCTGTTGAAGTTAATGCTACTAGGATTGTGGGCAGGTGGTGGGTCTACACCTTAGGGTGTGAGCTTTGGAATTCTGGAAGAGTTCTTGGTCACTCATATAGAAGGGGTGTGTGGAGCAGGTTCACTCCAATAGTTAATCACCTTCAAATACTAAATCCAGATATTATGAAAAGACAATAACTTTTGCTAGAAAACAAGAAAACTAGCAATCTTTAGTTATTCAATTAGAAGATTACAAACCTCTCAAAATCCTCAATGATATTATAGAGCATGAGGCTCTACAACCACACAATGGCTGTTCTCAATGCAAGACATAACCAATGGAAAATCTCTCCCACATCCTGGGCCTAAGATTCAATTTAAAGAAATAAACAAGAGAGAAGAACACATAGGTGAATCCATACACATTGACCCTGGAGCTGCAACCACACCTGTACTCACTTGATGTGCTCTATCACACTCTTGCCAAGCTTTCCTCAACTCAAGAGCTCTTACCAAGACTTCTCTCTTCGATTTGTACAAGCATGAAACACCCATAATTTATTAAGAAAATAAGATAAAAGCCTAGGGAAACCTTCCACAAGCTCAACTTGGAGTTTCCATGTTGTTTCTATCTTTTTCCTCCATCTCCCAACTATTTCCCAACTTGGAACGGCCAAATCCAGAAGTTTCCTACAAAAACACCACTTTTGGCCAAGACGTCTACTGTTTTTGGGAGATGTCTCCTCCCTGGCTAAGATGTCTTCTCTAGTGCAAGACGTTTTGCCCAAGACGTTAGCACTGTTGACAAGATGTCTTCCCTGAGACATCTTGTCTTAGGTCAAGATGTCTCTTGTCAACTCAAGATGTTTTTTGAGACAACTCCACTCCTAGGCAAGACATCTCCTTGACCTCCAAGACCCTTCCATAGAGCCTGAATCCTGCAAAACACATATGTAGGGAAGAACAAGGGGATCATAAGAGGTGTTCCTACACTAGCGTGTCATTGAGGGTCTTTGTGACCGTTGGATGGATCTAATTGGTGTGATTAGACCAAGGTGCACGTGGTGCCTTGCTTGGCCACCAGAGTTAGAAGAGGGTTGTGATTCCATGAACCTATGCGTGCCATGTGGTGGGAGATGAATTTTCATGTTCGTGCAGGTTAAAGACTCTAGGGGGTGATTCAACACTCTAATCATTCCCATGATTCCCATGCTTCATCAAAAACCATCTTCCTATGAAAGAATTGAAAAGACAAATATGTATGATGAATGAATGAAAAAATTGATGATAAAAAGAAAGGAAATTTGGAAAAAAATGAAGAAGAAAGAGAATCGAAAGAAGAGGTCATGGGAAGAGCAATGTACTTTCAAACTTATTGGTTTGTACAAATTGGTATGTTTACCATCCAAACTGATCTCATAGTTGCTCACATCAAAATCAACCCAATGGTTGAACTTGTGCTATGCAAGTTTTTCTCATGTTCAACCCATTGGCTAGGTCACTTGACTTCTTATAATGTTGTAATCCAAGATAATCTCTTGCTCATCCCTACCCATGGCCATGAAGGCCCAAAAGTCTCTTTCTTTGTGAACCTTGGTAGTGTCAACTGTTGCTTCCACTCAAGTCCCTAATCATTTATCCTACGGGTCAACAATCTTTATCCATGACCCAAGCCTTTCACCATATTTGAACCCAGAAAGTTCTCTTGTTGGTCATGGTATTATGCTCTTTGTGGAATGTGGGATCAATTAGCGCAACCAAGGGGATTAATGAGAAGTTTCTAGTATAGCAAAATTTGGGAACCCTACTATGCATATGTGCATGGATGGAGGAAAACCAAACCGAAATCTTGACTTCTAGTTGTTTGGTGGCATGTTGCCTTGGTTTGGTTTCCATCAATGGTTAGACCATGGAATAATCAAGGCTAGATGACATTGGATGTGGTTGGCATGACCTTGCGGTTGGAAGGGAGATCTGGAGGTCAATCCTTATTGTATGAATGAGTAATTGTGAAAGGATGTGGTAGTGGATCTCTTGTCGGGTGTAGGACATACTTACATGCTCCATGAGCTAATTAAATGGTTGGTTGGGGATCTAGTGATGTTGTACTCTCTCCCTTTCTCTCTTTCATCCATTATTCATTCTACATCTCTCCTATTCCATTTTTGTCCATGGTTGTATGGTAGGAGGTTGATCGAGCAAAGCAGAGGATGAGATCTAGCCATCCAAGGGGACAGACTTGCATTTGATGCTAATGTCTCATGGGTTTTTAAAAATCCATGGGTGTCTCATCAACGGGTTTTACAAGGGCAAGGAAGACAAGTGCCTACTCTGGGGAGGAACCACTTGTGAATCTTTGGTGGATTGCAATTGTATGTGAGTGAGCTAAAGCTTACTTCCTAGTGATGGTGAGGGTTGCATTGCATACAATACTTGATTGGTCTTCCACTTGTGTGAGTCTCAACTCTTTGTGCTTCAAGGTTTGACCATGACAATTCGTATCTATTATGCCTTAATTGTGCTTGTATTCCATTATTCTTGGTGCTATAATCATTCTTTTATTATTCTAACACCTCTTTTCTAGCCTTCGGTTCATGGGACTAGATAAGTTGATCAATCGATTCATTTCCCATGATTTATGATGTCATTAGGGTAAGTTTATAATAGTCTTGTTGTCTTGTTCCTTGTACACCTTGTGAGGTCATTTCGTGGTGATTTCGGCATGTTGTGGGCTTTGTGCATGCTCTAGCGGTGGTGGAAGGTAAGTTTGAGGCTTCATGGGTGAAGTTTGGGTTTTTTCCCAGTTGAAAGGGTGTGTTGATGCACCCCTTATGTTAGCACAAGGGCATCATCCCCCTTGCATTGACGACCCATTGTAAATAGTGGGGAGCTCCCAAACTCATCTCCAACTTTGCCATTTTCATTTTTCTTCCTTTCCTTTCCTTATCTTCGGTAGCGACAAACAAGTGAAACTCTGTTAGTTTTTCATCCTAACGAACTGATTGGTACTATTTTTCCATGCCTTCTTCCTTGTTTCTTTGATCCTTGGTGTTCCAGTTGTGGTTCAAGTCTAGTGTCTTGTAACTTAGTCGTGGGGGAGAGACACCACTTCGGGTATGTATTTAATGCATTTGGTAGTTATTTAAACATTTCTACTTTATCTACTTGCCCACAGATGCTATGATTTAATAGTTGTGATAATGTTTTTCAAGTATTTCCCAAGGGTTGTATTTATCATGGTTTTTGCACGCACTTTTTGCAATGGTAGTATGATGCCTAAGGGAATTCACTTGATTTTTAGTAGACTTCACAGCTCATCATGTTGGGGCAATTGTGATCCAAGCTTCATAGACCAAGGAGGGTTGAGGTTGAACAATCTCAAGCCTCCATTTGCGGACCCTTGTGTGAACTATCAGTTCTTGAGGAGGAGGGGAAAGAGTTCAGAGTCCAAAAAGGCCTCTACTTCTACCTAGAAGTAGATTAGGGGGTAGCTAGTCACGTTCTCGATATTCGGGTTGAGCACGTGCATAGCAGCAGACAATTGAACAAGTGCTAGAGGAGCTGATAGAAGATGAAGCAGAGGATACTGATGACATCTAAGAGTGTGTTGGTGCTTATGATGTCTGACAACGACCCATCTATGAAAAGAAAAACTATCATTAGTTCCTTGAGTATGGTCCTCCCAAACTCAAGGAGTTGTTGTAGTGGATGGGCTTCTACAACTATATCACCCAACTCTTTACATGTTACCACTACAAGGTAGAGGAATTCTATCAAAACCTTACAACAAATGGTGCCATGACCTTCATTGGTGGAGTTCTTGTGCCTATTTCCACATGGATGATTTCAAGGACTATAGGATTTCTAAATGAACTAGCGAACAACAAGTGGCCATGGGCCTAAAAGACTAAGTCCAATCTTAGGTTGAAATTCTTGTTAGAGGCCTTTAACATGGACAAGGTTGAGGTAAGGATGTCTAGGCTTCCTTTGGTTGAAAATGCCATGTACAAAATTGTCACCCAAAACTTCTTGCCCATCAAACAATTATCAAGTATCTTTGCTTGGGTGGCAAAGGCTGTGGCAATGATGAGGAAGAAGTATGCCATCAATATGTCATATTTTCTCTACAAGGCCTTGATCTAGAAAATTGAAGATGTGGCTAGGGATAAGAGGGAGGTTTATGCCTTTCTAGGGTTGGTTCAAAAACTCTATGAGTTGGTAGGTATATTCAACCATGTGGGATGACGTTCCATAATAGCAGGAATGGTGGAATGGAAGAATGTGATCGTGGTTGCTTCAAGACGATGTCTAGAGGTCATTGGAGTTGTACCTGACTTAGAGGACAAGATGCCTTTCATAGAGGTATTTCGCATCTAACCTTTAGACTAGCTTTTTCAGCACCAAACAAAAACACTAACTGTACCTCAAGCATCTCAACGAACATAGGTGCAATGGCCTAGTGCACCCATTTCCCTACCTCCTGGTTTTAGCATCAGGCAAAGCCAGGAGCCTCTTCCTGGTGGTGGTTTTCAGCTTGTAATGCACATTGAAGGTGAGGGGCAAGTTGTTACAATCCATGTTGAAGGTTCATAGGACCTTGGTAGCAATTTTTTGCAGATGATGGAAGCCATTATTGGTGGTGAGGCAATAAGAGAGGATCTCTTCTAGTTCCCTCCTTTGTTGTTGGATGATGCACCCATGGCTCATTTTGATGCCCTTGTTCAGTCTCAAACTCATATTCCTTCATGGAGTGTTTCCTCATCACATCAATCAAGGCATAGCATGCACATCATCCAGCATGTAGCTGAAATCTTTCAAGTACCCATTGATCAACTTGGGGCTAGCCGTTGGATGAAGGAAGAGGAAAGAGTTGATCCTGACATCGAGTTGCTAATGAGGAACATCGACAGTACTGTAGAGACTGAATTCACTAAGGTACAAGCTAAATTAGAGACTGTTGATGTTGATAGAACATTCTATTTGTAGGAGTTGTAGAGAAGCCAAGCTGAGGTACAACGGTTGCATGAACAATTAGAACATTTCACACTATTGGTACTTGCACCCTTCACAATCACTCCAGAGGTGCAGATTGAGTGCCTATAGGCTGTACTATTCCAGGTGCACCATGTTGGTGAAGAAGTTGTGCTTATGAAAGATGGCTTGGAGTAGCAAAGTAGAATGTTGAAGCATTAGTCCCAAGAATGGAAAAGAATGAGTTGACAAAAGGAAAAACATGTATTCTCTCTTTTCCAATAGGTACAAAGGCTGGAAGATGAAAATCAAATCATAGCCTAATTTTAGGATAGGTACCTTCATACGGAGAAAGAGAATTAGAACTTATGGTAGGAGTTGGCAACCAAAACTACATGGGAAGCTAATAAGCTTAGAAAGATCCATCTAATCGAGGAGGCGACCTAGGATGTTAAGGTACATTGAATACACAGACTTGTACTTCAATTGAATGAATGGGTAATTGGGGAAAGGTGTGAGGTGAAGGAGAAATTCGACACCTTGCATGCGAAACTCAAATAGATGGCTACAAGTGAACCAACTTTGCAGGAGAAGATGGAACTTCTGGAAAACACGTACATCCTCCGCCACAAAGTAGTTGTCGCACTCCTTGAGAGAAGACTCAAGGAAGCTAAGGAGGATGTGTAGGTGGAACAGAGGAGGTATCTTTATGTGGTCCAAACTTTTGCAGGTTGACCACACAATGAGCTAGAAGAGAAACTTCTTTGAGTGGTGGTTGAGTTGGACGTAGGCCAACGTGAGCTTTTGTAGGTGAGGAGGAGTCACAAGTAGTTCCAAGTAGATGCTAAGGAATGATGACAAGCACTCTTGTGAAAGCAAGGATTGATGCATGAGCAAAACTGGTAGCTTCGAGTGAGGGTGATAGACTTGGAAGCACAACTTAAGAGATTTCATATATCCACATCTAATTCTTCAAGCTTCTTCCTGTACCAAGCAGGTACGTCAGGGGGCTTCTTCTCTTAGCCACCACCCCTGGCACTTTTTGACGAGGTGGCTTGTATTCTATTGTAATATAGTCATGGGTTGTACATCTGCCTAGTTGTGTTCCTCCACATTGTTTGTGTCACGTGTCTGGTTCTAGTCTTGTATTTTAGGCATTAAAGCTATGAAACTAGCTCAACTCTGTTGTGGGGGAATGATGAGTCATCCATTGGTTGTGAGCAATGTATTCTATTGTAATATAGTCATGGTTTGTACCATTTGTATTCCTCTGCATTGGCCATGTCACATGTCTAGTTCTAGTATTGTATTTTGGGCATTAAAGCTATGAGATTATCTTAACTCAGTTGTGGGGGAATGTTTAGGTTTTACCAATGCAACAAGGTGCAAGTCGTAGTTTGGTTGCAGGTTGGGAAGTGCAAAGTGGTTGTGAGTTGGAAACACTTGTAGTCTTGGAAAAGTGATTATTTGAAAAGGGCATGATTTTTAATGGAAAGACCAATGGTTAGGGAAGGCTAAGTATCATTCCAAAAGTTACAAAAGGATGAAGGTAGACCAAATGAGTGTGCCACATGCTATTTGCAATCTCGTATGCTTTGTAAACTTGAGAGAGAGTGTGAGTGCTCTCCTTGAGCATTATGATTGAGAAATCATCCTCTTGATGGTCCTCCTTGTATTGTAAGTATGGAGTGAGGGTTTGATTGGTTGGTTGTTTGTCCTTGGGAGTTTTTGGCTTCCAATTGGTCATTGTATCTCTTTCCTTTTAAGCAAGAATAAAGGTAGAATAAAGGTATCTTTGTTTTTCTTGTTCAATTGTGAGTTTCTTTGAGATCTTTGCTTCTTGAGTGAGCTTGGATTGTGGAATCCAAGAATGCTCCTAACCATAGATAGTCTTGAAAAATATTAAAGGGCTACTTGGATAAGGCTTTCGTAAAACCATTCCCCTTTTGTGATTTTGTAGATATATATCGAATATCTATGTGCTTCTCTAGATATTTTAGTTGAGCAAAGTGAACATTGATTTTAATATGCTTGTTTTCATCATGATGCACTAGTTTTTGCACAACTTTGATTAATGGATAACAATAAGTTTACGTATTATTATTCCAATTTTCATAAGTAGTTGTTCAATCTATATAATATCTTGGATTGTTTCTCGTAAAGCACAATTTTCATCTTCCATGGAAGTTAGGGAGACACCTCTTTGTTTACTACTATGCCAATTTATAGGATTTCCATATAATTGAATTAGAAATCCTATTTTGGAACTATGATAAAGAGTATCTCCACCTTAATCAACATCTACATAAACTTCCAAGATCTTTGTAAAAGTAGATTAGAAAATTAGACTATAGAACATTGTAGTTTTCATATATTGTAAGATCAAGTAGGCAGCTTTCATGTTGTGGTAATTTTGTTTTTGCATTGCTACACCAAGTTGGTTTACAATAAATTAAATATCTAGTCTTGTATTTGTTAAATACACAACTGCTCTAATGATTTGATGATATTGAGTAGGGTCAATTGGCACTCCTTCAATATGGATCTTTAGACCAGGATTCATTGGGATAGATGGTTCTCGATGATCTTGCATATTGAATTTCTTCAATAATTCAATTGTATACTTCTTTTGGGATAGTGTAATTTCATCTTCTTTTTGAAAGAGTTCCATTCCCAAATGGTGAGGAGCTAACATAAAATGTTAGATATCAAATCATTAAGATAAATGTTGCATAAACTTGCTTATGATTTGTGTTATAGTACTTGCAATAAGTATATCATTTACATGGAAGGCCAATGCCATCTAAGTTTGTCCATCTTTCGTGAAAACATAAAGATTACTATGCTTCTTTGACTGTGAATTCATATATTGTTAAACATTCATCAATCTTGTGGTACTATACTCTAAGGACTTGTTTAAGGCCATAGATAGCCTTATGTAGCTTGCATACTAGTATATTATCTGTTATGAAACCTTTAAGTTGTTCCATGTATATTTTTTCGTGGAGATCTCCTCCATATAAAAGTGCTGACTTCATATCTATTTGATGTATCTTCCATTTGAACTCAGTTGATAATGAGATAATAATTTTGAATGTTGCCATTCTGACTATTGGTGCAAATGTTTCTTTGTAATCAATTTCTTTTATTAGTGAAAATCCTTTCGCTACAAAACGTGCTTTATATTTATCTAATGTTCCATCTTCTTTTAGCTTGGTTGTAAATACCTATATATTTTTAATAGGTTTATAGACTTTTGGGTATAGAACTAGTTCCCAAACTCTTCGTTTTATTATCATTGCAATCTCTACTTCTATTGCCAACTTCAAATGGTTCATTGTAAAGAATTGACTTACAGTTTTTTTGGAATATCCTTACATGGGAAGGTAATATTAGCAATAATATCATTTTAATGAACTTATTGCTATTGACTCCTTGTAAACCTTGGTTCATTAACATCAAAGCTCATTCATTCTCATACACTTTCAATTGTTTGATACCATTCCCTAGGTCTATGTATATCATTTGCAAGATTACTTGATGCAGTATCATTCAAGTCATCATATTCGGTAATGTCATACAAGATCATTTAATCTATAATTGGCTTTAAACAATGGTTGGGAGTAAAAAATGTATAAGTTCCAACAACTTTGCCCATGTAATGTGGTGTTGCATCCCCACATTAAGAGCCATCCAACTCAAAGAATTTGGTCACCATTCGGCCATGAGTTGGGTTATCTTTAGGTTCTAACTACACAAACTCATCTTTAGGTTCTGACTACACAAACAAGGCTTGGCTTAATCATAATTTTTGGGCTACACCTTGATATACCCCCAAGATAGGTGATTGGGGACTGTATGTGAGGTGGGTACACACTTACGGATGGCACCTACATCATTGAAAACCTTCGAGTGTTGTGCAAGTCAACCCCCTTGGGTCCAATGGCTTAGGATATTAAGCTGAAGTTACCTTATGTATGGGTAGGGTTGGATAGTGGTGCTTATCTCCACATCTAGGGCAGAATGTATACAAAAGAAACAAACAATGCAACCTATCCATTCAAGGTATGGGGATGAATATATTGTTACTAAAATGATCAGTTAATGATCCCTAAAAATGCCTCATGCTTCACACAATGCATACTAATCAAATGCATCATCCTCCTAATTACTAACTGTGAATTTAGGGTGAATTGCTTATTCTAGGGCCCAAAGGGCTTCTAATCATAATTTATGTGAGTTCATTTTTCATAAAGCAAATAGACATACATGATCTCACATATATTTCTTTCTTTGTACAAATAAAAGAATATGATTGCTAATGAATAAATGGGGTTAGCACATTGAAGTAAATAAACAATATTTACATTGCATGAAAGGAAAATCTAACTATGACATGATATAATAATTTGAAATCTGAGGAGGGTATTACAGACCCCAATGGGCTTGTAGTGAATCTGCAGAATAGCGGGACAATGAGTGTCAGGAGGAGGCACAACAGCTGTAGCTGAGATGTGCACATGAACAGAACACCTCTATAAGCTTCAAAGGGTCTTTTCCTTTGGCATTCAATTCAAGATCTGCATTTTTTTTAAAACCTTTTATTTTCTTTCTCCAACTTTAAACTTCCTAAATGTATCTAATAAAGCTTGAAAGTAAGGCTTGAATTTTCTGGCAAACAAATCTGATTTTAGGGAAGAATGAGGGTCTATGGCAAAATCTGAAATTCTAGTCATCAATGGAAGTTGGGATTTCACAGTGTTCTCTTTCAGCTCAAGGCAATTTCAGTTTTTGCAACTTCTGTAAGTGTGATGACTGAAACATGGAGAGTTTAGGGACAAACTATTTATTTTAGATAAACTTGTCTTTTGTTTCACATGTGTACTGTCCCTAGCAAGACCTTACAGTTTTGAACTTCATAACTTGAAAGTGATACTAAGTGCCTTGCATGCTTGAAACAAGGTACAACTTTTAAAGATATTGTTGGAAATGAAGCACATAAATTGTGACATTTACAATAAAAATAAGTCTCTGAATTTTTTAAAAATAAAAGAGAACAGGTTTTACAGAAACTATAAATTGGCAGTCATTAAAAAAATATTAAAAATAACAGTTCCTTATATTTCCAAGCTAAAATAGAGAAGGGACAATCTTAGAAAAGAGACAGAGGATAGATATAATTTCTGATATATAACAAAGGGCACAAATTTATGATTTAGAAAGAAATAGCAGAAAACAGTCTTTATAAGTGACTGTCTAGAGAACAAAGACCAAAACTTGACACCTAAATAAAAGTGCAATGTCTATGCTAATCATGGATTCCATCTTTTAATTTAAACAAATGAAATTAACTTTTCTGAATACAATATTAAAAGAAAAGAGAAAAATTAAAAGCTCATATATGTATGTATATATATATTTGTGAAGTTTGATCACCATGATGGATTAACATGGTTTCAAACTGCTAAAATCTTCTTTATTAGATTTTTCAGCCTCTTATGTTTTCACAATGAGAGAAATGTAGGCTTGAAGAAAGAACCATTTAACAATGATTTAGGACATGATAACTCTCTTAAAAACCCATCAAGACTGACCCAAAAATTATCAACAAAATAGAACATGTGCACTTGACAAAAGACACCAAAATCCTCAATATGCATAGCTTTATTTTTAACATTAAAATGTGTACTTAATGGACCCTTTGGCCATCCAGTTGTAATACTCCAAGTCTTTCCAACCCTACAACATCTTGTAGCCCACAAAAAAGGAACACCGGGGTTGGATAAAATGGTGAGGGCTAACACCACCAAGCACCTCTAAGAACTAAGCCCTTGTAGCCCGCACAAGATATCACTAGCCTTGGATAGAATGGTGGGGAACATTTCTTTTATAAAACAAAAATGATTCCAAAACATGAATTACCAAGTGCACATGACATAAGAAAATGCTAACTCATAAGCCCAAACATGCATACCAAAAATCAGATCCAAGACACATGAGAGACTCTATACATGACTCACAACTCACAAGAAATCCCACATACCCATATGAAATAATCTTCACTTGTCCAAGCCAGTGCAACTTTAAACAACTACTAAAAATTTTGCACAACAAGGGTTGGAATACACACCTTTAAAATTGGACTTGACCAATTTGGGGAGGGAGAAAACACCTCAAGTCCAACCAAAGCTTCAAGAATTCAGCTTCAAACTGCAAGTCCAAGTTGTAGTACAATTCTCCCATGAAATCAGAGAAAATCAGTCCCTCAAATCAGCCAAACAGTCCCCAAAAATCAGTCACAGAAGCCTTCGACAGCATCAGCAAAATAACCCTCCAAAGAGCCCACAAGAACACTTAAAACAGCCCGAAGATGACTGAGAACAAGAAGGGACAATCACTCTCACTCTTCTTAACTCTTCACCTCAAACTAGCATCAGCAAAATAACCCTCCAAAGAGCCCACAAGAACACTTAAAACAGCCCGAAGATGACTGAGAACAAGAAGGAATAATCACTCTCACTCTTCTTAACTCTTCACCTCAAACTAGCATCAGCAAAATAACCCTCCAAAGAGCCCACAAGAACACTTAAAACAGCCCGAAGATGATTGAGAACAAGAAGGAACAATCACTCACTCTTCTTAACTCTTCACCTCAAACTAGCATAGTCTCATCTCATTGGGCAAAGGCGTCTTTGAGAGCAAACCTACCCTTCTATTTATAGAACAAAGGACACCCCATAGCTTGGACACAAAAGTCTACTTGATGGATCCGCTCACCTAATATATGTTTTTTTAAATTCATGACATCTTTGACAATCAAGCTCTCACTCAAGAAAGTCACATGAGAGTGGTTGTGTGAGAATGGCATCACTCAAGAGGGTCACATGGGAGTGGTTGTGTGGGAATGGCATCACTCAAGAGGTCACATGGGAGTGAAAATGACAACACTATGACGCTTGCCCCTCCTCTTGTTCCAACATTCTATTGACGAGATGCTGCAGGCCCAGCTTTACTTCATCCTTGAAGGATAGGAGCCCAATTCCCCGTGCTTCTCTTGGCCTCACCATCAACTCCCAACGCACCAAGTGGAGCTTCCTCCTCCCTTGCCCCCCAACTAGACAAACTGTCGTATGATCTGGTCAATCTTTTGAATAACCCCCATTGGCGGGACAGCCATGGACATAGCAAACTAGGCCGTTGCCACAAGCATTGTTGAAGCCAGCAACATCTTCCCTTTTCTTGTCAGAAATATTAGTCCAATGAGTTGTCTTAGCTTGCAATCTCTCGATCAGCCCCGTCCACGTTCTCTTTAGTTGCAAATCAAAAATTGGCATCCCTAAATATTCATCATGCAACCTACTTGGCAAAATCCCCAGGAGTTGCACAATCTTCCCCCCCATCAGTGCTGCCGTATTAACTAGATGGATGGCTCATTTCTCTTTGTTGATTTCCAGGCTGAGTTCCCTCTCCATCCTTTCCAGGACCTTCTTGAGTGCCTCAGCCTAAGGAGCGGCTGCCCAGGAAAAAATGATTGTATCATCTGCATAGTGGGCAGCAAGATAGTGAACACCAGCAACATTCAACCCTTGCACCCCTTCAGCCAAACAGTATCCCTACAACATATCCATAGCCAACAGGAACAGTAAAGGGGACAATGGGTCACTTTGTCTGAGGCCTCTTTCCAGTTCCTTGAAACCCCACAGCCTCCTGTCAATGTCAAATGAGCATCTACTTGAACTTTGCATCTGAATGCAAAGGGTTACAAATGCAAGGTCAAAACCTTTCAAGAGCATAACCTCTCGTAGTGCACCCCAACTCACAGTGTCATATGCTTTGGTTATGTCCAGCTTAACACACATCCCTAAGAATTCTGACCTTTGCAAAGAATGAAGAATCTCTTGTAACAGCAGGACCTGGTCCTGCAGGAAGCAACCTTTTACAAACCCTGCTTCTTGTTCTCTCACCAGCTTAACAATCATCTTGGAAAACAACCTTAACAATGTGTTATGAACACCAATGGGTTTGATATGTGCTGGCGAAGAACTAACGTTCTACATTCGAAATGGAAGGGATATAGGATTTCTGAGCTTTTCAATTGAGATGTTAGAACACCCTTGTTGCAAGATGTCAAAGTACCATCCATGCCTTGATTGTGTTATTACAATAATAGATAAATGCAACGGACTAGTGATGACAAATTAAATTATAAACTATGCAAAAGGAAACACCGGTAAATGAATTCATGGGGTAAAACTGTTTGACGTAGAGAGAAACCTCTATAGGAAACAGTGCAGAGCTCTATTTAACATTTCAAGGGGGATGACGTCCAACCCACAGCTAAGGCAAAATATTCAGAGCCCAAATGCTCTTCTTCCTGCACAGATTTCACTGAAACCCAATGGCTGCTTCTATTCACACGCTCGGCAGCGGCATCTCAAATGCTTTTTTCAAGGCAAAATCTTTAGGTTTCTGATGAATACTCTGAAGTTTATGTTGCAGCTATCCCAAATTGCCTCTTCGATATCAAATGCTTCTTTGGAAGAATTACTTTTGCAGAGGGTGTGCACAGAAAAGATAAGACATAATCCATTATGGAATTAGTAAGACCTGAAATTAAGTAGTATTGATAATTACAGTGGTACAGAAGTTCTTTACTCTGAAATAACTTGACTCTAGTTCCGTATATAACACATACAAAGTACAATAATGTGAAACATTTATCTCCGTCTAACATAGTGTTCAGAATTAGAAAGCATACCTTCAGATAGCATTGTATCTTGACCACCATCACAGATTCTTAATCTTTAGCCTAAACTCTGCTGTATACTTGAGTTATGAGTTGATTTATGAATCAGCCAACTTAATTTTAAGTATCCACATTCTGAATCTATTCTTTATATTTTTGTAGATGAATAGTTCCTGTACCATATTGCAGTCTTGATGATTCCCATGTATAACTCTACCAACCAAACTTACTATATTTTATGTCAGAAATAGTAGCAAGATGATGTAAACTGTCCGCTGGGATCTTTTGGCTGTGAGCACGGTTGAACAAGACAGAAAACAAAACCACAAGACACTATTCCAAGGATATGTAGTGTTTGTCGATGCAAATGAATGGAATGCCTTGGGATTTTACATACCAAAATACCGGTAAAGCAACATAATGGTAACTACAGAGAGGTGACTCTTCATAGCATAACTAGTTTTAACAAATAATCAATTATTAACAAAGATACGATACAATCAAATAAGTTAGTAAAGATAGAGCAGGATATTGTCTAATACGGTTTTGTGAAGAAGTAAATTGACTAGGAAAAACTGGGTGTGACAAAACCAAGTGCACTGGAACCATCTAAAAACAGTACTGGAATCTTTGAAATATGTATATTTGAATAATGGAAAACAAGTTGTAATCAGATAAGGATTTATCTCTTCATAAAAGCAAATGGAAAAAGAGAGCTCATGTAACCAATCTCATTTTGTTGGATAAGGCTAAGGTAGGATGATAATGGCTAGGCTAGGATGATGATGGAAACCAATTGTAATCAATGTCAAAGTGCTGAAAGAGCAAAAATAACTGTTGAATAAAGTGAATAAAAGGCCCATGGCATTTGCATGGTCCGGTGAAGATATTATAGAAATTGATTAGAGAATCTGTCAACACAGAATATACACAGATCATTAAATTAAGTCTAAATAATTCGCTGAACCAGAGTTAAGGACATTGTGAAGCAAGAAATAAAGAAACTATTAGAAGTGGGATTCATTTGTCCCATAGCTGATGGTGAATGGGTAAGCCCACTAGTGTTCCTTGAAAAGAAAGGAATAATGGTGTTTCTGTTGTTTTTTTTTCTGACTTTTGGCTTTTGGATGTTGCTACATCGATTTTTTTTTCTATTACTTTTTTTTGATTGAGTTTTGGGTACAATTGCAAGGCATTAATACTACAATTGTGTGGACGGCCACAGTGGTTATAACTAGATTCAAATTGCTTCAAAAGATCAGACATCTAATTACAGTGCCAAAAAATGGACAATTTCATAACCTTCTAACACATTATTCATCTCCAGTTTTTCTTGTCTGAAAATTACATATCTTCATTATTTTAAAATTTACAGCAATACTTGTGCAACCATATTTGATTCTCCAGCAAAATATTTTTGTTAGGAATCATCATAAGATGCAAAAGCAGAAGTTTCAAAATAAAAACATGCTAGGATACTTGTTTGAAACATAAGACCAAGTAAAATACCTTCTCCTTTAAGCAACAACAATGCCATTAGAGATGGGAAGTAGCGTAGGAGTGAGTGCAGCTGCCGGAGGTAGCATGCTATTGGGAAAGGATGGCGATGGAGGTCATGGGGGTGGTGGTTTTGGTGGCAACAAGTTAGGTGGGAATGGTTTTGGTGGTGGTGGAGGGAAGTTGGGCTACTGCAATGCGGAGGATCTATTTGGAGGAGATGTCCGTGGTGGTACTTCCAAGGTTGTGGGGTTGCGACCAGCTTAGACACGGTGGGCTGGCATCCTAGGGATGGAGGTATCAAGGCTTGCTCTTGGTGGGAGGGGGTCATGTGCTTGCGAGTCCATCGTCTGCCTAGTGAGGGAGTTCGGACCTTGGAACTTAGTGTCATAGGCAAGTTTGTTTCTATAGGCGCACGACCTAGGCTTGATCTTATTCGAAAATGGGTCGTAACAAGTTGGGGATTGGAGGGCGTCAAAGCTTGGAGCTTGACAAAAGTGTTGTTGTTATTTGTGTTTTGCTTGGCTGTTGATCGGGATAAACTTTTTCTCGGGGGCCCTTGGTTTTATAGGGCTTGGGGCTGGGCCCTCACACCATGGTTTCTAGATGCTCGTAGAGATGCTGATCTCTTCTTCCAAGCACTAGTTTGGATCCAAGTGTCTGGTATTCCTTGGGAGTTATGGATGATGGAATTCTTGAAAACCCTAGCAAGGTTTTTTGGAGAGTTCATTGCTTTCGATTGCTTTCCCGATTCGATGGAAAGGATGGGCTATGCTTGCTTTTGCATTTGGAGGTTGCTTGGGTCTAGGGATTGGGTACATGAAGTGGTCTTGGATCTCCCAGCTAGGGAAGACAAACTCCATGTTGAGTATGAAAATCTTCCTTTGGACAAGCTTTCAATAGGTGGCTCAACCATTATTGCTCACTACATGATTTGTGGAAAGGGTAACCACCATGGAGCGGCTTGTTGGGTTTGAACCAATGCTCCACCTTGAAAGGATGGAGATGGTTGGACATTGGTGGGATGGTGTGGGCGGCCTGCATGTACAGTGCATGCTTCTACTTCTGCAATAGAAGTGCCTGCTTCTGCCCCTGCACAAGCCCAATCACCACCACCTATTTCCCTTGAGCCGCCTACAAATCCTGATAGGGCTAGGGGCGATTTACCCCCACTGGGAGAATGGGTTGCAATCATTAGGGGGTCGTCAGTCCCCAAAATGAAAGATATCCTAGGAGTGGTAGAGGCATTGTGAGGGGGGGTGTGTTTGGTTCCGTTTCCTCCAGTCCAACTCCAAAAGATCCTTTTTAAAACTAATGTCATGGCAAAATATTAAGGAAAAAAAAGAGCAAAAAAATTTAATCTAATTTATCAGAATTGATTCCATGGGATAAGTTATAGTCATATATTAATACATAGTTTTTTTTTTCTAGTGATGAATGTCACTTGTACAATTACAAGCATTAGTCCACCAATCAATCCAACCGTCATCCTTCTGTGGGCTTAAGACAAAGATTCCAAATTTGCAATAATAATGAACACATATAACTGCTAGGAAGAAAGATTGTGTTGAAAATATAAAGATTATTAGAAGAACAAGAGCAACCAGAAGAGAAAAAGGACCAGCAAAAAAGTTGTGTTTATGTTTTATTCTGTGTTTGTCAAACTTATAGTTCTGTTGTTATGCTGAAGGGCATTTGGTGATGAGGGGACATCCCTCTCCCTCTTTTTGTTGTCCTCTCTGGCATAGGGGGTATCTCTTCACTTGTTCTTGATTTTATATCTTTTTTGTAATATAATAGAGCCTGGCCTCCAACTTGATTCATAGGTCAAGTTCATTAGCATTATGTATTTTCTTAATTTCTTTTTGAACCATTCATGCTAATTTTATATTTTAGAATAATATATGAGTTTTAGTCCTTCAAATACACCATAGAGTATCTCTTTTGTTTTTCTAAACATGCTTGTTGAAATAAAATATAAAATATTTCCGTTTTCATATTTTTTGAACCTTTTTCAGTATGCATGTTTAAGCATATTTCTTATACAGTAAGCATTTAAATTTTTAAATATGATTAATGAAAACCAACTCAGGATCAAAATTCATTAATGTCATAATCAGTCACTTCTACCATAATCTAATATCAATATCAAAACACATACAACCTGAAAACAATGTGCATGCACAAATACTATTACAATCATCAATACAAAAACTCAAGAAGAAGTGGTTCATTATAGTAGGGTATAAGAGCTTGATGAAGAATCTAAAGGTAATTATAAATTAACAAAATGAGCTAATAGAAGTTTGAAGAAAAAATAACAAAAATCTTAAATAGAGCTGTTAGTCAACATAGAAAGGATTGGACCAGTAGATTAAATGAACCATTGTGGGCATATAGACTCTGTGGAAATCACCTAGTAGATATACACCGTATGTGTTGGTGTATGCCAAACGTTTTTAACTATCTTTCAAAATGAGCTGCAAACTCTAGCCATGGTCCTAGAATTTGATTTATATGTGGATGCATCACAAAAGGAATGGGTTATGAATTCAAATCAAAAATAGGATTGTAGCATTAATGGATAATGAAATAGATAAGGAGTACTTGAAATTGTGGCATGATAGGAAAAAGGCACCTAGACATTATTGAAGGCAAGAAGGTGTTATATTTTATCCCAAACCATCTGTCTCAGCAATGTAAGTTTTAAACTTTGTAGGAAGGATCCTGCCTTGTGTATGAGCTGTTTGAATCTAGTGTCGTCAAGGTCTATCATTTAAAAAATCCAAGCAAGCACTCCTTGTGAATATTCAGCACCTAAAGCCTTATGTCTGTAAGTCCTTTGCAGTATTTTCTGAAAAGCAATATAAAATGTCACTCTAGTTCATTTTTGATCATGACAATAGTCATGGAGAAGGCACCAATGTTTTTGGCATATGTTTCTTGATTTTCTTTGTTTTTTTTTTATAAAAATTATATAGGTTTTTTTCATTTTTATTTTTATTTCTTATTCCTTTGGTATTTGTTCATGTTTTCATTGATCAATCTTTTCCGAAAATAGAGGAGTGCATAACAATTGATTAAATTCCAAACATGGGAATCAAACCAAACTACGAGCTACACAATAGCTGATGAGTTCAGCCCATCTACTTCATCTCATACTTCTAGTAAAGAACTCATTCAACTTGGATACACAGGGTATTTAAAAACAAATTTCTTTATATCCATCCATTGCCAATTACTTGGGATGCATTGGTTCATGATCCTAGACTAAGAAGAAGAGGTTTATAGGATTGGAAAAAGTATGACATGGGGGGATTTGCTGATCCTTTGAAGAAACCATCAATAGGAAATTGTAAAATCATAAATAACATCAGCCATGTTACCGTAACATGCCACCATAAAGGTATTAGTAGGATATCTTAAGGTAGGTCATTATCAAGAGAAGAATTTGAAAAAGCTCAAATGATTAAAATAGCTAAGCAAATCAAACCCTCAATGTATCACTAGAAATGCATTAGCCAATGTTTAAAGGTGGACCTCTGTTAAAGAGAATTCGATAACCTGCCATGGTAACAGTGACTTCTTGACACAAGAAAAGTTTTTTTTGAGCAAGTTTTTGGGAAATATATTAAAAAAAAAAGGAAAAACAGCAGTATTTACAACTCAAGGATAAACCTTGCCCAACACAATCACCATAGACTGCAAGGGCACACCGGCCCCACATCACAAAATAGGGAGGGGAGAATCCACTCCCCCATAAAAAACAAGGTTAAGCAAGGACCCCACAGACATTTGACACCAAACAACAAAGACATAGCAACTGATGTCCCCCTTAATTAACATCCTTTGGCATCCCTAGGGCCAACCACCAACAAAAGTACAATGCACAAAAAACTAAACCAACAGAGAAAAAATAGAGAAAAACCCCCCATCTTGGAGGGTGGCACCCACAATAACCCAACCCACATCATGCATCCCCCACTCTATGGGGATAACGAGGAAGTTGAGTGCAATTGCAATGTAGTTGAATCTAGACATGTAACAGGTCTAGCTGCTCATGAAGCTCCATTGATTCCACAAAAGCAACGGCATGTTGGAAATTTTTAAAAGCCTTAGCCTTCCACGCTCTGTTCTTTAGAGCCTGTTCCATTCAGGTGTAACCTCGTAGAAGTGAGCTTGATATGTTGTCGCAGGTTAGACCAAGTTGTGATCCGGTTGATATGCAACCTCACATAGGGGCAGCTTCCCACTGAGCCACATGGTGGCATTCTATTTATGCACTTCCTTCAGTTGCTCCTTCTGCTTCTCTTCCTCCTGACACTCTTGCTCCTTCTGTGCCTCCACCACCCTCTTGGCCTCCTTTTGCTATGCCTCCTCTTGTTCCATTTCGTCCTTCACTTCCTGCCGGATTCGCTCTTCTAGTTTTGCCACCATCGTCACTTGTGCTTTCTCTTGCCAACACGTCTCTTCTTGATGACGGGCATGAAGTTCTTCTAGCTGCCACTGGAATGTGGCCTCCCAGGCTTCCCATTTGGCCTCCTAGACACGGTGCTTGTCTGATTTGGCTTCTTCGGCTGCCTCCTGTATCTCCCTTTCTATCTATTCCGTCATGTCCTCGTGTGGTTGACCATCCTGCAGCACATCCCTAGCTTGCCTAGACTATTTTGAAGCCATAAGGGTCAACACAACACATCCCTATGGTATCTCCGTTTGTTGAACACTTGGCAGCCTTCGCCTGTACATCGTATGGTGAGTCACCATACCCATCAGGTCCATATCCGGCATTTCAGGAATAGGGTGAGCCGCATGCCACAAGGCAAGGATGAGGCAAGAGTGTCACCTAGGTCTTCTTCTACGTAATGAAGCTAGAAAGAATTTGGGGATATTCACCTGTTGTCCCATTTTGAGGCACTTCAGTAGTGGGAAATGAACCCCTTGGAGTTTCCAAATGTTACCTATTTGTGTGAAAAACCTTTCAACCAATTCAGCCGCATGTTGCCATAATGGTGGCAGCATGGACTTAGGGATTTGTCGACTAACCGTCCTTGGGTATGACCTAGAAAAGAAATGCTAGGCGTCCCCTAGTCCTCGCACAGTTGGGTCCACCGTCTGACTTGTTGGCGGCATCCCCAAACCTCTAGCTAGAGCTTCCTTCGTCAACTTGATGGTAACCCCTTGAAAAATAGTGAAGTTGTTGTGTCAATTTGCAAAGAATTCGCCATCTGGTAGGTGGGGATCCCCCAGTAGACGCAGCAAGAACCTTGCCCACCCAACCCATTCCACTAGGTCCCATAGCTTTGTATTCTTTTGAAAATGGTGGCAAGAAAGTTCGAAGGTCGGTGTCATACCCATTGTAGCAGCTACTTCTCGCCATAGTCTAAACCCTTTTGCAGCCACCTGTGCAGGCAAAGGAAGCAGCACTTGTTTGATAACCTGCTGCTTACGTGCCTTCCATAGGCACCAAAGGATAGCCGTCGTAGTTGAGTCCTCGGTTAAAATAATTAGCGGTTCAATCTCGGCATTGTGCCACATCGCAATACTGAATTCACACTAAAACTCTAGGTGTTGCCAGGTTTTCGAAGCCTGTCCACATGTTGGACAAGTGTCCTCAATGTGCAGGCCACATCATCATAATTCAAACCTAATCAGAATGGCAGCGTGGTTAATGAGCCACAAAAAAGCCTTTATTTTTTCCGGTAAGCATCCCATCCACACCTATTGCCAGCCAAGCACTGCTGGGAATTGCCTCGAGATTATATCTTTCGGTTGGACATGAGCCACCTCCTTTGCATCATATTGTGGACGTGGTGGCAAATGTAATGCCAAAGTCTTGAATCCTACGTGTTGGCAATCCATAGTAGATATTTCTATTGTATGATCTGTATCCATAGAACCGTTTGCGTGTCAAGGCTCATTATGTGATGCGCCAGTTGTTACTGTCCTGCTATCATTGGAGTGGCAAATTATAAAATCCACAGACCACCCGCCATCTTTGGCCGTGCAACCATATCCCATCACATGAGATGGATATGCTTCCCCCCTTTTCCCTTTGACCAAATGAAGTTTTGAATTAGTTGATCCACTTTGTTACGAAACTCAGGGGGTGGTAATGGAAGCTATAAATCGGGCAACTACAAATAGCATTGAAGAAGCTAACAAAAGTCACCCTTTGCAGGTTAAGAAATGTGTGGTCCAATGCTTGATCTGTCGTTGAATGTGCCTAAGAACCTAGACCTAGGTTCTTGCTCGGCCCCATGTGAACATGGGAAATCCCAAATATTGGTCTTCATTCATACTAGGCAACACCCCCAGAGTTTGCATGATATGTGCTTGTACCCAGGAATCAGCATTCATAGCTTAAAGCGCTGATTTAGCTCTATTCACCTCGACCTTGACCTCCCCCACCATGTGCAAGAGCACCCGATCCAAGGCTTTTGCCTGTGGCATTGATGCCTAGGTAAAAAGCATAGTATCATCAGCATAATGCTTCGCCAGACAAACCACCCCATTAATTTGAAGCCCCCTAACCCCTTTAGCGCGACAATAATCTTGCATAGTGTCCATCACCATTATGAACAAGTATGGTGAAAATGGGTTGCCCTGCCTAAGACCCCTCCTAGGTGAAGAGATCCCCCACAAACCTCGTCAAGATCCATGGAGTAAGTAGTTGATGATTGAATTTGTAAGCAAAGGTCAACAAATCTAGGATTGAACCCTTTCCCAAGCATGATAGCCTATAACATTGTCCAACTAACACAGTCATACACCTTCGTGATGTCCAACTTAAAACAGAGCTCAGGGAAACATTCCACTTGTAGTGAATGAAGCACCTTCTGCAGCAATATGACGTGATCCTGAAGTAGCCTCTCCCTGATAAATCCAGCTTGGTTGTTGCGAACAAGCTATGGCATCAAGGGTCCTAGTCTTTGAACTAGAAGTTTAGTGAAAAGTCTCAAGGGTGTGTTATAGATCTTGATGGGTTTGTAGTGGGAAGCTTTTGATGGTCCTTCAATCTTAGGAATCAAGACAATGCGAGAACAATTCAGCTCCCTATGGACTTGACATCATTTAAGCATGCTGTTGAAGGCGTCCAAGATATTTCGACCCAGACTATCTGTGAAGTCCTTGAAGAATTCCACTGGCCACCCATCTAGCTAAGGTGCTTGTTTGGGCCTCATGTCACCCAAAGGTCGCTTTAGCTCTTCCCACGTAAATGGAGAGAGCAAATGATGGTTGTCGTCCATTGTAACAATTGACTAAACTTGAATCGACAAAGGGAGTGTCTCTGTCCATTTCCAGATATTTCCCTAGTAAGATTGAAACTCTTGTGCAACAACCTTGGTACTATCTAGCACCTGACCCTGTCTCACCAAGCTTGGAACCGCTTTGGCCATATTGTGTGCATGATCAGCAGCGAAGAAAACCTTAGTAGGTCGGTCTCCCCTCTTTCAACCACCAGTTGTGTGAGCGCTAATGCCAATACTCCATTTCTTCATTGTGAAGGTGTTGCAGTTCCAGCAATAGAGCTTTTTCCTCTTGAATCAAAGACTCCCCGAGTTCCTGTCGTTCTTGTATTTGGAGTAGCTTTTGCCGGATCATCCCCCTATGGAATTGAAAAGTATGTTTCTCCTCTTTGCTCTACGCACATATCTCTCTCTTCAATGTTTGAAGGCCATTAGTAAGGAATTCTTGTGGTTCATGATCAGTCAAATAGCTTTCCCAAATTGCCTCAACTAGCGGCTAAAGCCAAGGCTTCGTGAGTCATGTTCTCTTAAACCTAAAATGTGAAAGCTTTGGATGTGATGGTGTTCCAATCTAGCAAACTAGTGACCTGTGATCCAGAATTCGGTGTTCAGTTTCGGTGACACGTTCGTTTTGTAACAGGATGGCAGTACCAACCCACACCCAATCAATCTTGGACATGATTTGGCAGCCCCTTTTCGTCTATTACTCTAGGTAAAACTACAATTATCAAGACCCATGTCCACCATGGCATGTTGATGCAGGAATTGCAGAAAATGGTTGGCTTTGATAGGCAAGTTGCAATCCCCGCTATTTTTTCCCAAGTGTGCAACCTTTGGTTAAAATCTTTAACAATAATTCATCGCTCTATATTGGGCACAAGGTGAGCCAACTTGTTTAGTTCCCCCTAGTCGTTGCTCTGAAACTTTTTCTTCATAGAAGTTAGTGAAACACCATCAAACTTGGATTACGGCACCCCGATTACAAATTTGTCTAAGTATCAGCATGAGGCCATTTTTTGCAAAATTTTCTAAGTGCTGAGACTGCACTCTCCACTACTGTAGAGCATAGTCAAGCGTAGTCAGCACGAAGGTGCAATTTTTGTAGATTTTTTTAAGTGTCGAGACTACTCTCTCCACTGCCCTAGAGCATAGTTAGCCTTATGTAGAGCGTAGTCAACACAAAGTTCAGTTTTACAATTTTTTCTAAGTGTCAAGCTAGCCACTGCAAAATTTTCTAGACTACACTCTCCACTGCCCCAGAGCATAGTTGAGCGTAGTTAGCATGAATGCCTAGTTTTTGTAGATTTTTTCTAAGTGTTGAGACTATGCTCTCCACCAACCCAGAGCGTAGTCAAGTGTAGTCAATTGGAAGTTAATTTTTGCAAGTTTTGACAAGTGCTGAGACTACACTCACCCCCAGTTGGGAGCATAGTCAGCCTCCCGTGGAGAGCGTAGGCAACACATAGCCATTTTTTGCAAAAGTTTTTCTAAGTGGGACTACGTTCTCCCCAAGTCCAAAGTGTAGTCAAGTGTAGTTAGCTAGAATAGCCTCCAAAGGCCTCCACAACGTAGCACTGGCATTTAGCTCAGCTCCAACTCATCTCTAGCAAGCGTAGTTAGCAAAATGCATCTTTTTTGTATCCCTTTTGTTCCCAAAATTGTAACTACGCTTGACCCACACAAGATAGTGGAGAGCGTAGTCTTCAAAGTTGCATTTTTTCAGGTACATTGCAGTCCTCTCGACGCATATACATGCAGTTGGTAGTGTAGTCCCAACTGTCCCCTCTACCATGTGGCATTTGCCCTGCATTTCACACTAAACCTAGCCCTATAAATACCCCCACCCTCAACATTTTAGGGGTTGGCAAATTTGAGAGGTATGCAAAATTGGAGTGAGTTGGCAAATTTGAAGCATTGGCACATTTCAGATTTCATAGACTTGCAAACTTAAGGAGCACTTGGGAGGGAACCAGAGGCATCTTGGCAAAGTTGCAGACTACCACGGACCACCACAACCCACCGCAGTTCATCGTAGGAAACCGCAGCCCAGTGCACATTGTGGTTGCCAACTCTACAGGCACAGACACCATGGCAAAACGTTAGTTCCATGGCTAGACACCCCTGAGACTATGACTATGCTGTCCACTGCGGCTATTGTACACCGTGTACCTTCTAACCCCTCTTGGTGTTAACTATGCTCAACCCCATTTGGGGTGGTGTTTTGTTTCTCTCTCTCTCTTTCCTTGCATTTTTAGCATTTTATTTGCATTATTTGCTGTTGTATGGCATAACCATGCCTAAAACTATGCTTGGGTAGTGGCCCCCTGCATGTTGGCACCCTTGTTTTTGCCAAAAACCTAACTACGCTTGACCCCATTAACACTGCTCAAACCCTTAGCATCGTTTCACCTCAGCATCGTAGCTAACCACGTTGCACCTTGGTTACATTCGGTAAGTCCCTATTCAATTGACAAGACCATTTAGGGCACCCTATCTCTGCCTCTAGCAGGCCCTTGCGTGGACTCAGGGTTAAAATTGTATGCCTGCGGACCCCTTGGTGTTCCAGCTGTCGATGTTTTCGGTCACTACAATTAGAAAGCCAAATTCCAAGTGAGGAAAGATGAATCGTAATGCTCTAGTTGGATCCATCCACCAGGGAGAAAGGAATCTTAGATAGCAACGCTAGGCTCCTAGCTCTCCGTTGATAGGCAACTTGATGCACCTGCCAATCATCCCAATGCAAAAATCTGAATTCTTGGCTCTGCAATCTCAGTTCTTGAAGACAAACGACATCATAGTGATCTGTATGCACCAACTCTTTTAGGACACGTCTTTTGTAGGGGGTGCCTTGTCCTCTACAATTCCATGAGAGAATCTTCATTGTCTATTGGTAGTGTGTTTGTGGTAGACTTCTTTCAAAGTCTTTTGGATTCCCAAATCAAGTTCCAATTGGGTTTGGCGATTCCTCACCAGTGGAATAGAGGGTCGTCTCACTTTAGTAGGATCCATCGAGACACGGAACCCCTTGCTATTGCTAGGGCTAGGCTCTGCATTGCCCTGGCCAGCATCACGAACAATGGAAGCCCAACTATTGGACAGAGTCCACTCCTTCCCTTGCGACAACTTCCCTAGTGACGTCGACTCTGGAGGCATGGCGAGGCCACTGTCTGGAGCCGGACTAGCAAGTCCCATAGTCCTCTGAGTCATTGCCATTGCCGTTCCCCCCAAAACAACTATAGGGGCAGAGCTCGTAGCCACCTTCTGCGAAGGGGGCTCCACACCACTAGTCATTTTCTTGGCTGGTGGTGCACCTCTTGTGCACCCCTTGCTTTGCACTTTTATCCAATCCTCTGTGTTCGTTGTTTTGGCGGCCCCACTCTTTTTGGCATAATAGGTTTCCATGGAGTGACTTGGTTTGCCACAAAACCAACAAGGACTATTTTTGGGGGTTGGGTTAGGCACCTCGATCAGTAGATTCTTGTATTCAACCGTGATGCGTTCCTCTCCAGATGGGAATGCTAGCACGACCTCCTTAAGAAGATCCTTAGGAGCTAAAGACCACTAGACACAAAGTCGCGCAAACCCCATGCGCTCCAGCAAAGACGTGAATTTATCCAATGTGATAAACTCCCCAAAGAAAGCTGCAAATGACTGGATAAATTTCGGCATCCAAGCCTCCAATGTGAGACTCAAGACACAAATCCAAACCGGTGCATTGGAGAACAAGTTAGGATCCCGATGTGCCCTAAGCCACCACAGTGTCAATGCTAGCCTTCGAGCCCCAAAGAACCACAACAACCCCTTGTCCCCAAGAGGACCTGGTCTTGGTCCTCCATGCATTTGAACACAAAAAGGAGATCCTCAAATAGGCATTGAACCCCCACAGATTCCAAACCCCAGGTTGTCACAAGCCACTTGCGGATTAGTTCTAGTTTAGGCTTCACCCCCGCTAGATACAAAGTGGCCAATGAGGCTGCGTTCAACCATTCGAACGCCTTCTAGTGGCAAATGGTCAACCTCAATACGCAATGAGTTGTCTGTTCGAATTGAGGACTCAAAAAATCCTTGCTACCTCTCATCATTCTAGACTCTTAGTTTGAGCACCTCCATTTTGTTGAGGGCTGCTACTTGCACCATTGTCTCCTCCCCCTAGGTCACTGACTCCCACCCCCGTCTTTAGTCTAGATCTTGCGTTGGCACCCATGCCTCCTGCTCCAGCACCGATGTCCCCTCCTGCGCCTGCGCCCCTTCTTGCTCTTGTTCCCGCTCTCACTTCCATTCTCCTTGCATTCTTTTTTGACACAAGAAAGTTAGATGACATTTGTAAGGTTTGTTATGCATGTGTAAATCTCACAACGGGAACAATATATAGAAAAATAGCAGCAGCCATTAAGATATAAATAGTGAGGTTGAATAAATCCAAAATCATATTTAGAGAAGCAACTAGCAAGACATAGATGGTGGGGCTGAATAAATCCAAAAGCAGATTAAAGTTAAGGATTTTAGGTTTTTTTGTTTGTTTACAATTGCAAATGTAAAGGAAGCAAGGAACTTATTATCAATAATTCAAGAAGCTATTTGAAATTATATATACAAACCACCACTTAATTAACAAACATCTAGAGGAGGCAAGAAAACATAAACATATTCCATTTATAAATGGATATCATGGGGGTGTAACAATTGTTTTTTATATGTTTCAAAAGTTTTTTTGCATGTCTCAATGAAATTATGATAAAAATGTCAATATTTTTCACTTTTTCAATTCTCACGTTTTCCCTAATGTTTTCATATATATAATAGCTATTGAGACCTTTTACTAGGTTGCTAAAAAAAGACTTTTTCCCAACATTGTAATCACTAATCACCATTGAAGATTCATTGGATGCTGAGTGAAGGAAGGTGAGAGTGAGGAGTGTGTGGGAGTTGAGATTGTTGCTAGGGTTGGAGATAGAGGGCATAGAGTTGGCTCTAGCATGTAGTTGAAGGTCTTAGGTAGACCCGCTAGGTAGGGGAGCCAACGTGGTACATTGACAATGGTTTTAGGGGTTTTGATGGTAGTAGTTTCACGAGATTGGATGGCAATGGTTCTCAGATGATGATGAGCAGTGGAGTAGTAGATGGACTCATTTAGCTGCCAAGTTTGGCAATGAAGCGGCCTTGTTTTGGAGATGATTGAGCACTTGCACTTCCATTGCTCTTTTAGTTGCTAGGTTTGGCAAGCAAGTGGCCTTAACCTCCATGGAAGATTGACAGTTTACTCACTAGAATCGTGGCCTAGGCACTTTGGAAGACTAGAAATACCCATATCTTCAATTTTGCATCGATTCCCTTTCCATGCTTAGTTGTGTCTTTAGCCTGGAATTTTTGGAAGGAGGCCATTGTTGCCATGGGTGCACTCTCACCTTTGAACCTGATTATGTATAATTTCAGCTTGTGAGGAGGTGTAGGATATGGTGGTTGCCGCTAGGTGGGGTGAGTTGCTCCCATTACTACACGAGGAGCCAAATTTTTAGGACACTTTGTTTTTCAATTGTTGGAGAGGGAACATGATCACTTTTTGTAGTGTAGGTATTTAGCTTATTGAAGACGCCATTATGGGATACCTAGGTGTTGCGTACCCATTCACGAATAGTGCTGTTGCATAATGAAGATGGTTCGGGAATAGTGCTGTTGCATAATGAAGATGGTGTTGCTTCTTAACAAGTGTTGTAATTATTGTAATAAGACTTGAAAGGGCAAGTTATAATTAACATATGAAAGGGTGTGTTGTAATAATGGGCATGTTTCTCAAGGTGAGCATTTGAGCTAAGATATTTATACCCAGGCATTAGAGGTCATATCAACATGGAGTTGTGGAGCCGGTAAAGATGAGTAATAGGTGGTGGGTAAAGCGGGATAGGAAGGTGACTGGCCATCTTTTTTGGCTGATGGAAGACCTAACCATCGTGGCAGTGTTGGATAGCCTCTAAGGGATAGATGCTGAAGGAAGATAATCTCAAAGAACACATGACTCAGATACACTATTCTACATCAATAAAGCATTCTTCTCTTTTTCCTTTTGCATTTCTCCTGTTGTTTTCTTTCTGCAGAATGTTGAATGTTAAGTATATTTGACATTGGTCATGACATCTAGGAATGGGATGTTTGATGAGGACATCATCCAACCCTTATATAATCCTCAATGTATTTTGGATGTGTGTCCTGTTTGTGTGTGTCTTTATGTGCTGACCTTGTTGATGATGATTTTAGGGTGTTTTTGCATGTTTGGGGGTGTTTTGAGCCAATTTTGATGAGTTTAGGAGGTTCTGGGATTAATGGAGACTTGTTTGGAGGCATATGGAGGTTCCAGACCTCAAAATAAGCATCTTTATTTTTGGCCTTGGCAGGAGAGATGTTTTCCCTATAGTGTAAATGTCTCCCATGCATGATAAACATCTCCGGCACATGATAGAGATCTTCCCTTAAGTATAGATGTCTCCTCAACATGCAATAGTTCTCCATTGGATATATGATGTTTTCTTTGACATCTTTGCACATGGGAAAGACATCTCCTCTTCCTCAAAGATGACTTGTACATGTTCCAACAGATTTCAAATTGAATGGTAATAAAAAGAGAAGATGAAAGGTCACACCAAGAAGCCATAAAAAGACATTAAAGGCCTAAGTCTGGGCATGCTAATCAGAAGATAGAAGGTTATTTTCAAGGCAGGAGGCTAGTCCTAAGAAAAAGGGCTGGTCTCTCGATAGCTTGTGTAAGGGAAATTGAGTGAGAGGCAAGGGAGAGCATTTGAGAGAGGTTGAGAGAATCTCTTTTAAGTGTCTTGTCTTAAGTTTTGGCTCCATTATGAGCAATTGAAGATTGTGAGGGGACATGTGCGGCCTCTAAGATCCTTGGAAGAGTTGTGTGTTGAGCTTCACTCCTCATCTTTGATGTATTTCTCTAAATTTTGAGAGTTTTCTTTTATAAAAAGGGAGATTTTTTCCATTTAATCGTGTTCTTGATTTCTAAGCTGAATTTGCTTAGGAAGCTTATGGAATGGGTCATTTTGGTGTCTATTGAGGTAGGATTCTCATCAATGTTACATTTGGTATTAAAGCATAGCACAACCTGAGGGCTAATCAAAATTAAGGGCTAACTACAATCCAATGATGAACCATGGAGCCATGAGCCTGGGAGGGTCATGGACCACTATCATATGCATTTTATGTTTGAAATGATTCATGTAAGCTAGAAGATACCCTCCAATTGATTTTCATGGTCCAAACCACACATATACAAGATAACCACAAACACTGATCATGTTCAAGACAAATCCCACTAACCAACAAGATTCTCTTAAGGATATTAGCAATTAGGAGATCCAATTACACCTCAACAAGATACATCAACTACAAAAGACATTGGTAAGACAAGGATACATCGGTCCAAGTAACTCTTACCCATCTTGTATTATTATTAGAATGTTAATTGATTAAAGTTATTTTAAGTTCCTCCCTAAGGCTAGTAACCATGGCCTAAGTCGATCTTGTCTTGTTTGGAACTTATTATCCATAAATACCTAACTCCTGTAACCTGGTATTACTCATCCTCTATATAAGACCTATACATAAGGAAGTTGAAGGAGGTCAACCTAGCCATAAGTTCGTCTCATTCCTACTTAACTAGTATGGATTATCATCATGAGACCCATAGGGAAACCAATACTAGGTAGATAATGTTGTCTTAACTTTCTCCGTAGTACCTTGCTAGGGTATAGCCATGTTGCAAGAGGATAGACCTACATCACACTTGCAAAATTGTAAAAGTACATGCACTACATTTTGTTCAAGAGTTGGTATATCATCGATAATCAAATCCAAGTCACTTAGAAGTCCTCATGTCACTCATACGTTAGCTTAGTAATGTCAATTTGACAAAATAAGCTATTTTGGTCAATTGAAACTCTGAAAATCCAATTTAGTTTTTGGACCTTGAAACCATGCCCAACTCGTAGTACTTGTTGAGATGATTCCAATAGTACAAATTTCATCCCAATTGGACTTATGGTTTGTGAGATATCGTAGTTTAAAGTTTCTCGTTATGTGTGCTTTATACAAATAGTAAATTAATAAAATAATTAATTAATAATTATTACAATTAAAAGAAGTAAAAATTTTTAAGGTTGAGAATGGAACCCAGAACCTTATCCCATCATCCACCAAACCACCATGTCAACTACTGGGGTTGGAAGAATACAATAATAATAAAAATTAGGGTTGGGAATTGAACCCCCAACCTGCAACTTGCTAGCCCCAACCTTTAGACATTGCTCTACTAACTAGATGGCTAAGTTTCCAAGTTGCCAATTATAAGGTAAATATTATTTCTATATACGTTATAAAAAATATAATAATAAAAACAAAATAAATAAATAAATAAATAAATGGAAATTTTAAAAAATTATAATTAAATTTTCTTTTTTGCATAGCTCAGTTGGCCTCCTACACGTGGCTGGCCCTCCATGTGCTGCACTTTACTTCCCATGCCACCACCCATTGCCCCTCCACACGACTTCATGTCGTTGTTCTTCTGTCACCACATGCCACATGTCATTCTTTTGCTGCCCATGCGCTACTGTCCATCACTGCTACCCCTCACTTGCCGCCACCCTCTAGTCACCGTTGTTGTTTCCACTTCATGCTACCATTCCCCCTTCCTCACTACAGTAACAACCACATTACCAGATCGCTTTGCGGCCATCCTTCTTGTGCTTTTCGTTGCATGTTGCCATTGTGCATCCTTTGTCTTATTGTTGCCACATTTCCATGTGTTGCTCCATCTACTATTTTTGTTGTAGTTTCTACCATCGTCTTCGCTACCTAACTCACCACCTGCACCACTGATGCCTTTGCCATCATCGTTGTCGATGCTGCTGAAAAATCCATTGAGATTTTCAGCATTCCACGATGGCCATGAGCAATGACGACATTGAAGGATCTTGCCTCCTCTAGAGCACCATAGACATCATCGGCATAGTATGGTCCTGCCTCCTTTGGAGCACGACGAACACTATCGGTGTTGTAGGATCTTGCTTCCTTTGGCGGTTTCGGCTACCAGGAATTTTTTCATCAATTGACTAGAAAATTCAAAATTTTGTCAATTGGCGAGAAATTTAAAAAATTGTCAAATAATGGAAAATTTGAATCTGATGTTTAAGATGGGAAAACTTAAATACGAAAACATCGAAAAGTTTACAAATAAAGGAAATTGACATAGTGGTAGCAATTTAGATAAAAATTCCATAATTAAGCACACTCATTTTGGAGTAGTATTGGGATGGGTGACCTCTCGGGAAGTCTTGTTTTTTGTGTCCAAAGCTTTGGATTTCATAAACCATAATGTTTGATTCTGGAAGCCTTTTTAGGTGAACAAAGAGCCCTTTATAGCAAATTTTGACCTTCCGAACACAATGGCAAAGTTAGATCTACCCCATAGATCTTCAAAAATTAGTTTGTACTCCTTGCCCAACATGATGCCTCAAGACCCTTGAAGGCTTAGTTTTAACATAACTCGGGCATATGATGTTCGTTTCTAACATATGAATTGTAACAACATTGCCCCGACGTTGCCTGACACCCCAAGGAATTCACAAAGATCCAACGGATCTAGGGCAGAAGACCTGGGGAATACGCCTCAAACAAACAAGCATCTCACGAGTGCAAACAGAAGAGAACCAAGCAAACAAGCACACACGCAACCTTGTAGACCACATCGATGGAAAGGGAGACGATGCACCTACAAGAGAAGGTACCTCACCCCCAGATCCCTCATGATCTGGTACAAGGTGTGGCATGGCACTGCACCAAAACTATCCAGTCTTGGTTGCCTACATATCTACGACCGCCGTAGAATCAGGGCCATGTAGTTCTCCACGGAGAAGAGGGAAGGAAGAGGACTTAGAGAAGAGAGTTGCAACAGGATTGTGTCCTATTGCTAGCTTGGTACCACCAAGCCGGGGTGGGTTTTGTAACACTTGAGAGCCACCCGAGGGCGCCTCAGAGTGTTCCATGGCCCCCGAACCATGGGGAGAGCCCAAGAGAACCACCACTTGGGACATCTCTCACATGAATAGTCATTTTTAATATTTTTCCACCTTTTGAACTCAATGGTGAGGTTAAATTGATCATTTGGGGTGGCTGATCATTAGGTGATACCTTATTTTGTGCCTTAAGAGGCCATAACCTAGATTGAGTACCCATGTTTAACAATTTAATTATTAGGACTAACAAATCTAACCTCTTGGGCTATCTTGGGCCTTAGGATTAGGTGCTTAACCTCTGTAGATAGATAGTCTTAGATCACTAGCCCCTAGTGTTCATTAATTACAGTGTTGAAGTCAGTGTCTTAAGGGAGGTAGAAAGGTCATAAAAGTTTAGGTAATTTAGCTGGTTGTTACTGACCCAAAATTAGTTGGAGAATCAGTTGGTGAACCAGAATGATAAAAAAGATGTATACCAATTCATCTTGCAACCAGATCATGCAACAGAGATTGACTATCATGGAAAATCATAATCTTATACCCATGAGGAGAAATGACACAAGAGGGAATCCAAGAACAAGAACGAAAGTAGCAACATATAACATGCTTTGTAAGATCCCTAGTTGGAGAAAGACAATATCTGCTATGTCTACCATGGGCCATGGATTGGCATAAGTATCAATACTCATGCATTTAACAAAGTTACAAGATTTGAATGCTGATGTCTTATGCTTGCAAGAAGTCTTGCCATGGGAATTTTTATACCAGTTCCAACCCGATTTGAAAAAGTTGGGATATGAAGGTGTTTACAAGCAAAAAGGTTCTTGTGGAAGTTCTTCTTTCAAGCCATACAGATTAGCCTATTACACAAATCAGAGTATGGATGGTTGCATGATCTTTTATAAAGAAGCCAAGTTTGAATTAATATAAAAGTTTGAATGGAGATTAGAATATATGATTTTTGAAATCCTAGAGTATCAAATCATGGAAAAGAAAGAATGGTCATGATTTTGAAGAAGCCACATAGCTTTGGCATTGATATTCAAAGTCTAGTCATTAGAAAAACATTGCTATTGATCAAAATTTGGAAGTAGTATTTATCAATTTTTAAAATATGGACGTATAAAAGAACTCTTGGAAGATGAACCCCACTTGAAGAAGATGTTCCCATTAATTCAACACATAATTCCATTAGGCTATGCATATTTTGCTTACTTCGAATCTTCAATAGATAAATCAAATCCTAGAATTCAAGAACAATGATGTTGATGGATAGTACTTGTCAAGAACTACAATTTACCAACTACGCTGCCATGACTAATTAAGATGGGTCAACATCATTTTTTATTGACACCCTACACTACATCTAGTATGATGCTCGATTCTTCCAAGTTACAAAGCTATTAGAGTTAATTTCTAAGGAAGAAATTGAGAGGTCAGATTAGTCCTTTCCATTCCAAACAAGACCAGCCAATCATATACCACTTATGATGGAGCTACAATTGCTTCCATTAGTCCCCAATGTTGATCAAGATCAGGGAGACTCTTAACCTTTTTTGTATAATCTTCCTATTTTCTTCATTATCTAATTTATTTTAGCTAAGTAAAATGTTTAGGGTAATGCAAGTTGGGGATAAGGATTTGCCCTACCTTTACTTGGGTAACCAGATATGAGTTGCACTTTGTGTGACCTTGGTTAGGACTGGTAATTCGTGGTTGGTAAGTCTTTAATTTTCCTCTTTGTCATTACCTTAAAGAATGACGTAAGTGTTGATAAAATAATACTTAATTTCCACATATTCTTCTTACTTATATTTTTTTGTAGAATAAACAAGAGGACATTAGGATATTCAACCTCAAGTCAAAAGGAGAAATCAAAGTATTGGAGCATAGGAGCATGGAAGGAACACCAGAGCTAGAGAAAAGATAGTGAACGTAGACTCGTTCAAGGATGAATGAAACTTAAGGGGGTAATATTGTCTCATCCCTATTCCTAAATGGTGTTATATAATGAAGATGGTGTTGCTTCAGAACTAATAAGACATGATATGTTGGGCAACTTCGTCGACGTATTTTTGTTGATGAAGCTTTTTCGATACATCATGTTAGGTGCGTCGATGCATGTGTGGATGAAAATGCATTGATGTGTTAATGGGAAACACATCTTAGATGTGTCAATGCCTCCCCATTGACGCACCTAAATGCATTAACGCATCTTTATCGATGTAATGCCTATATTTGCCTATAAATATGCGAGCATCCATTGCGTATTTGGCTCCATTTGCTTAGTAGTGTAGCCAGACTCTTGTAGTTTTATTCTATAATCCTAGAGAACAATCACTGAGTGTCTACAGTGTGGATTTGAGTCAGTTGTACGATGTCTTATCTGAGTGGCATTGTACTTGGACACATTCTATGAACAACAATAAGGTTGAGATTGATTCCTATTCATTGCAGCATTTTGACTTAAAATAGATTTACTTTCAATGCAATTTATTTTCTATGTACTTAGTTAACATTTACATTCCATGCATGTTAATCAATTGATGGAATGAATGTGACCAGTTTTGAGTGTAAACACGTATTCACTTGATAATCTCAGCAACGTTATTGCTTGGTTTGCCTAGTACAATAACACTTGGTAATCCTTGTAGTCGATACGTGAGTTCAAGACGTGTACGGCAAGCCAAGAATGGACACTCATCACCCTTAGGCTAGCCTAGAATTTCTCTTCTTGTTATTAATTAAATTAAATAGTTAATTTCTATGTTATGGTTAAGGTTAGTTTAACACCCCAACAATATCATAATCATATGCCTCACTTTGGACTAAACCATAGGCCATAAAGCTACCACTAGTCCAAGTGAGAAAATAGTGACTTTCGATCAATGCTTAACAATCTAAATACCACACTAGTTTCATCCATAGAATTCAACTGGATTGCATGTGAATGCTTGTGATTCGTATGGTTGGGTGTAGGGGGTACCCATTGCTCATCAATAACAAGCGTTTTAATTATTGTAATAACACCCAAAAGGGCAAGTTGTAATCAAGACTCGAAAGGATGTGTTGTAATAACAGGCATGTCTATTGAGGTGACTTTTGGGGGTTTTACATAAGGTATTTATACTTGGGCATTAGAGGTTGTATTAGCCTAAAGTTGCAGAGCCAGTAAAGGCAAGTAATAGGTGCCAAGTGAAGTGGGATAGGAAGGTAACTAACATCCCTTTGGGCCAATGAAAAGCCTAACTATGGTGGCAGTGCTAGATAGCTTGTAAGGGATAGATGTTGAAGGAAGATAACCCCAAGGAACCCTTGGAGCATGACTTAGATACACTATTCAACTTCAATAAAGCATTCTTTTCTTTTTTACTTCTGCATTTTCATTGTTGTTTTCTTTATACATAATGTTGAATGTTACATATATTTGATGTTTGTCATGTTATCTTCTTTATGCATAATGTCAAATGTAACGTATATTTGACATTTGTCACAACATTTGGGACCAGGATGCCATACTAAGCACCATGAACTTTGGGGAAATTATTCTGCCTTCCATCTATGGCCTCCATGATGCATAATCATTCTTCCAAGGTCTTGTCTTGTGCACTTTGAGTGGCCAAGTACCCAAATTCTGTTTGGCATCCTCTGGTAGCTAGCTATAGAGCTCATTGATAGATTCTTCATCCATTTGGGTGTTTGGAAACTCCAAGGAGTTCACTTTGGGTTTGTGCATTGTGTGCAGTTGCTGAGGAGAGTTGACCTTGCTTTGAAGCATAGACAATTGGGAAAGCACTTCAATCTAATTTTGGCCCTTTGGGAGGCTAGTTGGAGATCGCAGGCCCAGCTGCAAGGAGACCATTCTGGTGCAAGCAAAGTTTCTCAGTTTATTGTAGGAAGCCCTTTGGCCACAATGGGGCCTCTACTTCCCACTTGTTTGAGGCCTTTCCCCTGGATACTAACATTGCTATTGTGGATGAAGCCCCTTTGGAGTGGATTACTGAAGAGGAGCTTAGCCCAAATGTATTGGAGGTTGTGAAAGCTTAGTTGCAAAGTGAATTGGAGGCTGAGTTCCAGGATAGGTTACAACAGAAAATTAGGAAGGTGGAGGAGAATTTGAAGGAGAATGAAGACTGACTTGCTACTGAGCTACTTCAAGTAATTGAATATCTGAAAGTATACTTGAAATGGAGGTATGCATCAAATGGGAAGCACAAGAAAGAAAGCTAATTGAAAAAGAGGAGGCCTAGAAGAGAAGTTGACTTGAGAAGATTGAACTGCACTTTGGACTTGAGAATGAGCTTGGAGATTGGATCATGATGTGGCTCAAAAGGGAGGTGGAGGAGAGATGCAGAGCGATGGCAGAGCAGCAGTGGCTGGTAAAAAATAGAAAAGAGCAAGAAGAGATTAGGGCAGACTTCATGACCCATCATGAATTAAATGTTAGGGAGTGGTTTAGATCTGGGAAATGTTCTTACGTCACCTTGGGCATCAATAGGAACACCTTGTGGCACATCCTTCACACCTACATCAGGTATTCTTTGTCCGTGCACCTTGACAAGGGACATGGCTTGGACACTAAGGACTGGGAAAAGAGAGAGGATAGATATCAAGCTTTTCAATAGGCTGCTAACTTCATCAATTTGGAAGAGAAGTGTGGGATTGTTGATGGGGTTCATAGGTAGGAAAAGCCCGGATGTGTTTATAAATCACTACCTCTTCCTTGATGGCCTGGTGTTTCTGGCACGTTGTTAAAAATGTGTTGTCGGTTTTTGGGTTTTTGGCCCCACATCCTATCAGTTTTGTTTCTGTTTGTTTTTTCTGGTTGGGTTTTGGGAGACTTCTGTCCTTGCATTGCTAATTCTCTGCTTGTTCTAGGGTCCCTTTTTCTCGCTCCGGATGTATCTTTTTGTTTTATAATAATATCCTAACCTTTTTCAAAAAAAAAAAAGAAAGAAAGAAAGAAAAGAAAAGAAAAAGAAAAGAAACCACTAATCACCATTATATCATTAAAATGTCTATGGGTGTATTAACTAATGGCTATTTAAAGATGTGAAGGGCAGAAACCTATTTTAGTGAGGATCCACTTGGGATATTTTTTGGTGATGGGATTATTTTTTGTATTTGTATGTTTTTTTCTTTTTTTTTTTCTAAATCATTTTGAGGGAGCTTGGATTATAGAATCCAAAGGAGCTCCTCATGAATTAAAATGTGAGCTGTCCGTTAATTTGATTACGAGTGTTCTCTTATTTTATTTTTTATCTTTAATATAAAATATATTCCTTTTTTACTTTAACATCATGGAGTTTGTCATTATATTGTGTTTTATCTTTTAGAAAGGAATTAAGAATTTGCATTACAAATCTTCATTTGAGTTGACTTCCATCGAGTCGTAAATCTGGGGTTCCTATTATCATGTTGTCACGTCATTAAAAAACGCTGCTTCTAGGTACAAAAGCTGTGTAACAGAATTTTGTCCTCGTCAAAATAAGCATACATATCTAGAATATACCAGAACCTTTAGATGTGCTGTAACATGTGAACTTGGTGCTACAAGGAATAGCATTTTAGTATTGTGGATACTCGTATCGCTTTCTCATTCATTGTCGGATCTTTGTGACAGTATTGTCATAACAGTTTTACAATATAATTTACTGTTGATTCAATTGTGTTGTCATAAAGAAGTAACTTCTGTTCCTAGCATCTTCTTCTAACCACTTGACGCTAGACCAGTAAGCAAACGCCCCATTCACAAACCAGGAGGCATTGATTTTTATTATTCTATGCAACATTTCTATTCTCAATTTTAGAACTTTGTAGTGACCATTTAGACTGAAGTTTGTTAATTTAGTTTATATCAATGGTTAGATCAATAAAAGGTACCCATCTCTGTGCAATGCCGGATTGCTTAAATCTGCAAATCTCTTCTTATCTTTTTTTTTCCTTTTCTGTTTTCAGTGCATTAATGGCATTAGAATGTTGCCTTTCTGATTTTTATTTTACTTTTTATTTTTTAGGAAGATGCTGCAGTTGAATTAACAGAATCTATTGCAAGGCTTATAAATACTTTGCCACCTACTTTCCAAAAGATAGAAGAAGAGTCTATTTCAGAATCTAACCAGATATTTGACAGTCACCACACACACTTTCATGGGGATCAAGGGCATGACTATTTTGGTGCATATATGGGTTGATAGGTTCATGGAAATGCAGGATGGCATTAATCTTATATTAAGGCTACCTTGTGTTCTATTGATGTTCTGCATACATTTTATTTTGGAAAATTCATTTATGTTCATCTGAGTATTGAAAATTACTTGTTTTTAACATCGTATTTTACAGAAATTTTATGGTTAACATTTTATCAGATTCTTAAACAGAGCACTGTGGATGTTGACTTTGTACTGTACCATCTTCTAATTTTTTAATTTAATGCGATAATGCAGTTGATCTCTATGTAAGTAATTGTCTGATTTCTTGAGAGAAATTTATGCCTAACTTTCATCATTCTTTTGCATTGCAGTTTTTCGAATGCTTCTCGTGAATTAACTGCTTTCTTTTTTATCTTTTGATGTTTTACTCGAAGCAGTTTCAGGGGACACATGTAGAATGTAATGTAGTAACATAGAAGTGGTTTAAATATCGTAGGAACTTTAAATATCGTTTGTTCTTTTCCTATTAAGAAATGGTTTAGTGGAATAGTCTTTTCTTTGTTCACATTTTTATGTTGTCTTCATGAAGAGAAAATCATGGCAGGTTTTGTGATGACCTTGCAAGTTGGAATATTGTAAAGTTCAGACATGTTTTTGAAATGGCATTTTGATAATGTAAACTTTCTGAATGAATTGCTGTCCCCTGAGAAGTTCATGTGGCTGTTGTGGACTTGATAACAATGTAGGGAATGTTTTCTAATTCAACTTTTAGCCAGTCATACTTCTGAGCTCACAGAATCCAAGTATCCGAGAGTCTGAAAAGATGCACCAGTTACGCTAGTTTTGTGCATTGTCAAAGGTATTGTGTGGTTGATGGAAAGTTGGTGATCACTGATATGAATGTGCATTTATTTTATTGTATTTTTGGAAATTCTCTATTGTATATATTAATTAGAAACAATTAAAATAGAGTCATATATTCGTTATCTGGTATCTCATGACAATGTGGTAACATTTAGTGTTGTCCTATACAAAATTAGGCTAGTGATTGTACAAAATGCCTAGGTCTCAACATCTATCATTTGAGTGTGTACCCAATGACTGCACCAGTATAGAATATGAGCGGATACAGTGAGCAATCCTCCCCATGACCATGACGATTGAAATGCCTATAAAAGAGTAGATATAAGTTATAGGGTCTGGTGAGTGCATGAAGAGAATTCACTGTCATGAGATTGGATGATAATGTTTATCTTTTTTTTTTCAGAAAAAAAAGAAAAGAAAAGAAACCTTATAAATATTTATAAGAATCTTGAACCAGGAATTCTCACTTGGCTTTTTATCTAGGTGCATGATTCTTCAGAGCCTGCAATATGTATGGGCAATGGTCCTCACTATTACTGATGTTGTGAGCCAAAGGGTCCAAAAAAACCTCATAAATATCTATAAGCATATTGAACTAGGAATCTTTGTTTGGATTTTTATCCAGATGCAAGATTCCTTGAAGCTTGTCATATGTAATGTAATGGTGATGGCCTCGTTGTTGCCCAAACCTCTTGAATGAGTAATACCAAGGCAATAATCTTGCATCTTGATGCCTTTTGCACGGTTGCTTTCTATTTGGTCTACTTTTCTACAACTTTGCATTCTAGTCTCACAAACTTCTCTCAATTGATCATCTTTCATTCTTCAACCTTTGGTAGACCTTATGCTCCTTTCTTGCTTTTGCATCACTTTGATTTGTTCACTATTGCGATTTGGTTTCTTGGGAAAGGGGGTATATTTCTTGGTCATGTCTACATGAATCTTCTCATCTTCAAATGCTTTAAAGGAGTTATGCGAAGCTTTTATGCTTTGCCTATGTTTTTGTTAGATGATAAGTCCTATTTTAGTCTATAATAAAAATAAAGTTGTAAAGGTTTTGATTAAGATGTAAAAATATGATCATGATTTGTAAGCATTAGTGGCTAAAGACTTATGAAAACATTAAGTGATAAAAAGTTTGAAGTTGAAAGTCAAGAGTGGTGACTCGTTAGAAGAGATTTAGTTTGGCCAATTCTATCATATCAAACATATGTTAAATTATAAGAAAAGTAAAGTATAATTATATAAGAAACAATTATTATGACCAAAAGCTTAGAAGAAAGAAAGTTTCAATATTGATATTGAGAAAATGGAAAACTTGATATCACTCATTGTACTCATGTATCAATTTTGATATCACTCATTGTACTCATATATCAATTTTTACATCATTTGTGTTTGTTATCATATCTTTCTAGTAATAAAATCTAACATGGTATTAGAGTAAGAGGAAGGTAAGAATAATGATGATTGGTTCAAAAGCAAGATCTTGGGAAAGAATCTTCAAGAAAGATTTAAGGAAAGAATCCTAAATAATATCAATGGCCTTACCAACTCCATGTATCATATAATACTTGAGGTAGGAAGACAAGAATCTACTATGATCCTTTGTTAACAAGATAGTTGTAATTGCTTCTTAAAAGCTTATGATGAATGATTTTTAGAGCAAGTTGCTTGTAGCATGTTTTTTGTAATTCAAATTGTAACACCTTGCCTAGGGTACCTAGACCACAGTTGTGCTATATCCAAAATTATCTAATAATCCAAGAAATATAAGTTCCTTAGTCATATTAGCATTTAAAAATATTTATCACTTTTCAAGTTATATTTATCAGAAAAGAAAATAAACAAATTTAAAACTCATTAAATGTTTGTTATGCACAAACCCACATTCAAACTATCATATAAAACCACTATATGAAATACATCAACATACTATCCAAAAACACTACACAACACATTAATTTTGGTATCTACATCCTTACTAACACATTTGTACATACATCATTATCTAGCTATAACATCTTGTCTTCATGTAAAAGCTAATTCAATGGTTGACGATACCAAAACCATATTTGATGAGTTGTGGTTGGCTGCGTTGACTAGGCCTCGTTGACTTGGCCCTGTCAACTAGGCCTTGTTGACGAGGCCCCATCGATGCATCATTTCATGCATCAACTAGGCCCCTTCGACGCAGGGTCTGCTTTTGCCTATAAATATGAGCTTATCAGTTGCATTTATGGCATGTCTTGTCGTAGTAGTAGTAGAACTCTTGCAATTTTCTCATTTGAGAGTTAGAATATTTTCCCAAGTGCCTGTAGTAGAAGTCATTGAGTGTACGGAACTTTCTTCGAGCATTGTTGTGTCTAAGCACGATAATGTGTACAACAATAAAGATAAGCTTTTTGATAAACCTTGTAGCATTTTGGGATAGATTAAATGTTTCATTCATGCATTTGATGTTTTTAATCAGTTATTTAATATTTTCTAGTAATTAAGCTAATTAAGATAATTAAGTGAGATAAGTTAGATAGATTAAATACATAAGTATGACTACTTTGAGTGTAACATGTATTTGCTTGGTAATCTCAGTAGTGTTAGTGCTTGATGTGCCCAGTAGCATAGCACATGGTAGCCCAGTAGTGGATGTGTGGGTTCAAGACATGTACGGAAAGTAGGCAATGAATGCTTATGTTAGGATTAGTTAGAGACCAATTAGTTAGTTAATTTAGATTAGTTCTTAAATGACTCTATCTCTCTCTCTCTTTAAGCACCCAAAAACATAAAACATAAAATGATAAAAATGATGTCCCTTGATTACTCTTAACCATACCATTATGCTTCATAAGTGTAATCAAGAAGATATGAATGACCTTAGGGCAAGGTTCACGTCCTAGAAGGCTAGTGTACTGAAAACTGTAAAGTCCACAGAATTCGACTAGATTGCGCATAAATGCTTTGTGATTCATACGGTTGGACGTAGGGGTACATCGTTGCTCATCATTGGCGTTGTTGCTAGGAACTTTGTTTGTTAAACGTGCACTATCTAGGATCAGTGAATATTATTAATATCGGTGGATGAACTCAAGGTCAACATCACTCTCACACAACATATAACTACTAAGCACATTGATAATTTTATTTGTTGCAAATTTTTTTCTTCCCATAGGCATGAAGATGTTAAACTACTGGTCCCACAGGAGTGCAAAGTTGTATATACTCATCTAGATGAGTATGCACTAGACTTTACCTTCATCCTACATCAGGATGAATAGTTGCAATGGTGTGATATGGAGGGCAACATTGTCTTGCCCCTCGATTGATCAATGCCTGGGATGCTATTTCAGACTCTTAAGAAGTTGGGCATTCTAGATCTTCATAAGGAATATGTTGTGAATAGTTATGACACTTAGGACTACCATCCCACTAAAACACAATGCAAGCGAGATTGACATAAGGAGAAGCACCACGAGGCTACATAGGGAAAACATTTCACTAATCCCTTGTTCTCACTAGATCAAGATGACAATGAGGATCCTCCCTTTAAAGGTTCTTAACATGAAGATTGTCCACCCCCTATTATTAGTAATGTGGGTGTGGCCCTAAACCTGCGATCGACTATTCATAAACCAGGTTCAGGAAAAGGCGATAGTCAAGGTAGGGACTCAGGTAAACATCACAATGGCAAGGGAGCTAAGGATGGAAGTCATAATGAGCGAAAAAGTGGTGGCAGACATCATAGTCGCAATGGTGGTTCACCTTCCTCTCCATCCTCTTCATTTGATTCTGAACATTCCTCTTCATCTACCAGTTCTCATAGAAGCCGTCGTTGATATAATCGTGATGAAGGTGATCAATGAGATAATAATGACCGTCAAGGCCATCAAGAATGCAAAGGTGATAGAAACCATCATCAACGTCATCAACACAATCATGATGATGAACCTCTGTTGGCGACTAGAAGTATGCTTAACATTGCAGAGGTAGTTAGAATTCCAACCATGCATATGAAAGATAGTCGAATCAAGTGCTTAGACATGAATAATATCCCATGATTTGAGGGGTTGGGGGGGATACAATTCTAATCTACAAAATCATCTACAAGCTTTCCATGATACTTGTGCCCTATAGAACATTGAAAATGACTAGTAGAAAATCAAGCTTTTCCCTAGGATACTCATTAAAGAAGCTGAGAGCTAGTACAGATCCTTGGAATTGGAATCCATTTGCCAATGGATTACCATGTTAAAGCTGTTTAATGACAAATACTAGATGTACTCCAAAGTGTCTAATCTGAGAAGGCAAATCCAAGGATGGAAATAAGGAACACATGAACCCTTAGATGTTGCCATGGGTAGATATTATTCACTCTTACATTGATGCCCTGGCTATGGTTATTCTTAGAGAGAACAACTTTGCCACATCATAGATGGGCTTAGAGCAGAAACTAGAAGAACTCGTGGGCTTCATGCCCAAGGGAGACTATTTAAATTAAGAGCTCATCAGATCCAAAGGCTGATTGAGCAGGTAGGAAAAGAAGAAGATGAGTTGTGAAAAAGGAAAAGTGCAGAAGAATATAATAGGGATCCTTCCATTAGGAAACAAGAGGTTTGATTTTATGATGAGGAGGAGTCACTATTCAATGAAGTGGTGAATAGGAAAACCTTGTCTATTTAAAAATCTATTTTTGATATTTCGGCAAAAATTGATAAATTATGGGACTCTCTAGATGAAACGTTTCAAAATTCTATGAAGATTGCTAAAGCATCCAAAGAACAGAATAGTAATCATGAATGTAGGAGATGAAAAGAAGCTGAACGTGCCTACCATATAGGTAAGGGAAAAGTTGCTATCATAGAGGAAGTTGTGAAAATTGACTTTGATGATGAAATTGGTTGTGACATCTATCAATACGAACATCCAAAGTGGTGTTGCCCTATGGTGTCACACTTACAAGAGTCTAGAGTGTACGCATTGAATCCTAGACTAGTGCGTAGGCAAGCACCCAGGCGATTGCCTTATCCTAAGGCAATCTAAGGCAGTTCAACAGCAACAACAAGCTTACTACCCAAGTGGAGCCCCACCACAACCATATCAATAATACGAACAGTGGTGCCAATCACAATCGTGGGGAATGCTACTATCAGAGCAGTAGTATCCTTATAGGCAACTAGCTCCATATGGGTACTACGTTTAGCAATCCATTTCTCCAAGAAGTTTTACAAGTCATGCCTCATTTCAACATCATTATTACCCTCTAGAGTATCACCAGACACTTTCACCATCTACTTGAGGAGGAAACCCATATCCATACCACCCTTCATATCCATCTACGCACACACCTCCATCCTCAACCTAGTTACCTCCTACTCTATCCATGCAGGGAGAGATTCCTCCATAGTTGTAGCAACAAAATGTATGAGGGCTATACATTAACAACCAGCTTTCTAGCCAAGTGGTTTGGACAATCGATCCAAAAAAAGACCTTTTATCTGATCTAACAATCCTCTCCAACCCTCACAACCTAGTATGGTTGATCGCCCTACATCTCCAGTACCCTCATCCTCTGCATCAAATACATTTGAGTGTTCTTCAAACCAAATGCTACCTCAGATTTGCACTATGATGTTAACTCATGCTATTTTCAATTCAATCAAGGCTCGTTGTTTCCCACGAAAAGATCTAACCCAGGAAGTCCTCTCATTTTCTTGTAGATCGTTGGACATGAGCCATGTAAGGCTCTTCTTGATTCTGGTTCCAATGTTAATCTCATCTCCCATGACATGTACAAAACCTAGAACCTACCAACTCTCAAGAAGAGCAAAATTCGTCTAGAATTGTCAAATCAATCAATCACTATTCCTTTGGGATTAGTGAAGGATATTGTGGCCACAGTAAGTGGGTGGTCTTATCTTTTTGATTTTCTAGTGACCAGGGTTGAAAATTGCAAAGGTGACTTTCCCATCATTATGAGAAGGGCTTGGTTAAGCACGGTTAATGCACGTATGAGCATAAGGGACCTCTCCTTGGAAATCTCCAAGGAAAATGAATTTCAAAAGTTAGAGAAGAAGTGTATTCTATGCATTGTGTACAATGATAACGGGTGCAATTGTGTGCAAAAGATTTGGTCCATCAAAAAGTACATACATCAAAGCATGCAATCAGTGTGCACAAGAAACATATATTCAAAGGTGTCCCTTACGCAACAACCACAAAATAGGAAGGCACCAAGTGGTTGATAGTTGATTCAGATAGCAACACATTATGCATGAAACCAATTGAGAGCCTAACATGTGCTAATGTTGAAAGCATGGATGTACTTGAGTAAGTTTATCACCAAATCTCTAATGATGAAGATGATGATACCTGTTGGAGAGAGTTGGAAATCCTTGGAAATCCCTCATAACTTTAAGTAGAAATCCCTAGAGCTGAAAACTCTATCAGCGAACATGGAATACGCATTTTTAAACAATGGTAAATTGATCATAATTAATGCCAAACTTGCTCCTGAACAAAAAGAAAAGCTGTTAAAGGTGGTTAACAAATGGCCAATAGCTTTTGCTTGGTCATACCTCGAGCTGATAAGAATCGATCCAAGGATATGCCAACATTGCATTTACACTAACCTGACCATGAAGCCAAGAAGGAAGGCATAGAGGTAGCTAAACCCTAAATTGAAGTAGATTGTCAAGAAGGAAATAGAGCAACTCCTCAAGGTAGGGTTTATCTATCCCATTGTGGATAGTGAGTTGGTTAGCCCACTCATAATTGTGCCAAAGAAAGGTGGTAAGTGGCAGGTTTACATCGACTTCAGGTTGTTGAACATGATGACATTTAAAGATCACTTTCCATTACCATTTGTGGATCAAGAGTTGGACACCATATCTGGGCATTGCTATTATAGCTTCTTGGATGGTTATGGTGGCTATAACCAAATCCAAATTACGCCAGAAGATTAGGCCAAGACAACATTCATGAGTTTCTAGGAAACTTTTGCATATTGTAAGATGCCATTTGGTCTATGCAATGCCCCTACAACATTTCAATGCATGGTCCTTAGTATTCTCCAACAGTAGATCAATAGTGGTGTGGAAGTTTTCATGGATAACTTGTCCACCTATGGAGCTACGTTTGAGCAAGCCTTGGACTGCCTTGAGTAAGCACTGAAGAGATGTGTTGAAATAAATCTGTAGTTGAACTAGCAAAAAAGTCATCTCATGGTTCAAGAAGGCATTGTATTAGGGCACAGAATTTCACAAGAAGGGATTGAGGTAGACCTAGAAAAGATAAGGGCCATCAAAGGAATTTCACATCAACAAGAGACAGTCAAAGATGTCAGATCATTCCTTGGACATACTCGCTACTACTTCATAGAGAGTTTCTTTAAGATTGCAAAGCCATTGGTTGAGCTAATGAAGAAAGATGCTCCATTCATTTGGACCAAGGAAGTTGAACATGCATTGCAATAGTTGAAGGAAAAACTTGTAGAAACTCTAATTCTGTAGGCACCAGACTAGTCTAGGCCATTTCACATAATGATAGATGCATCTAATTATGCTTTGGGAGTGGTGCTTACATAGCTGGATGATAAAATGTCCATATTACATCCATTGCACAAGCTGAAGCATTGTGGGTGTATAGTTGAATTACATCACAATTGAAAAAGAACTAATGGTAGTGGTGTATACTCTCAACAAGTTCAGGAACTATGTACTTGGCTATAAAGTATTTGTGCACATAGACCACAGTGCTATCCACTTCTTGATGAACAAGCCAATGGTGAGCCCTCGTATCATACAGTGGCTCATGATCTTGTAGAAATTCGGTGTCATGATGGTAGATCAGAAGGGGACTGAGAATGTGGTTGCTGACCACCTCTCTCAATTGAGATGGGACAACAAAGAGGAGAAGAGCCCAATCTCTAATCAATTCCTAAATGAACTCCTCTTTACTACTGTAATAAATGAACAAATTCCCACAGAACTATAATGGTATGATGACATCCTCAGTTACCTTCTCAGTTAGGAGATGCCACAAGATCTTGAATTTAGAAAGAAGCAATAAATTTTTCATTGGGTTAAATACTTCATGAAAATCAATGGACACCTCTACAAGGTGTGCATTGATGGCCTAATTCGTTGGTGTGTCCTTGATGAAGATCAACTATGCATTCTCCAAGATGCTCATGAAGGGCCTTGTGGAGGCCACTATGTAGGGAGATGCACGACCATAAAAATCTTGATGGCACGATATTATTGGCCTACAATATTTAGGGATGCCCATTAGTTTTTCTGATCTTGTAAACATAGTCAACAAGATGGTGGGATGGCTGCTCGAATGGAAGATCCTCAACAGTGGATTCAACCACTGGAGCCCTTTGATAGTTGGGGCATAGACTTCATGGGTCCCATCACACCCATGTCCAACAGAAAGGCGTATATAATAGTAGTAGTCGACTACTACATCAAATGGGCAGAAGTAGAAACCATCGTTGATTATACATCATCCAGTACTACCTGATTTATACAACAATATGTTGTAAACAGGTTTGGGGTGCCATGTGCATTGATTTCTAACAATGGAATTCATTTTACAGGTGCCACTTTTAGAAAGCTAATGCAATGCTTGGGGGTTGAACATAAATTAACAACACCCTATCATCCCCAAGCCAATGGTCAAGTAGAAGTAACTAACTAGGAGATCACAAAGATCCTAACAAGGACCATAAGCAAATATAAAAGAGATTGGAGCACAAGACTTAACAATGCCCTATGGGCCTACCACTCAACGTTGAAACTCCCTATTGGTTACTCTCCCTACGAGCTAGTGTATGGAAAACTTTTGACACTCCTAATTCAATCTAAGCTCTATACACTCTCAATAGCTTGTGACTTGGCCCTTGAATTGAGTCTAGAATAAATAGAACGATTCCTCAACCTAAACGTGCTAGATGAAAATCAACTAGTGGCTCTATCTTTGAATGAAGTGCATAAGACATACAATAAAACATGACATGACCTAAGGATAAGGAAAGTCAAATTCCAACTAGGCAATAAGGTTCTCTATTGGAACTCCACACACGTACCTTAGAAGCAAGGAACCTTACATAGTTGCTGAAACCTTCCCTTCTGGGGCATGATCATATACAAAACTAAGAGCCCTAATAAAAGTTAGTTGGTCAACATCCAATAGGTAAAGCTTTTCCATGAAACCAAGCAAGTTAGTGCAACAAATACCTCAATAGATGAACAACCATATTCAATTTTTCAGATCTCCTCCTAACTTGGTCATGGGGGAGATGGCCATCCATGCTAATTATCCATATGGCTCCTCAGTTTTTCTACTTTTTGTTTTTTACATTTTTGATTTTGCAAATTATTTAATGTTATACCTTTTTAATTTTCAAAATTTTCCTATTTTTACACCTTTATTTATTTTACACCATTGTTAGTACATGTGAATCCTTCTTAAATATTTTACACTTTCTTGTATATTTTACTTTATTTGAGTGTGATTTTCAATCTTTGCTAATAAAACAAGCTTTCTTGCCAATTGGACATGGGTTACCATGGTTGCTACTAACAGTGGTTTATGTTTAATGTTTGTTTGTTTTTTATTTTTGAATTTTTGTATTGATGACTTAGTCCTGGTTTCTTTTTTATGGTTAGAGGTAGTGAGTTCACCACATCCACCCATTCCACTAAATCTTTGGGTTTTCTTGTTTTGGAAGTCTGAGGTCCCTTCCATTAAGTAAACTTTTAATCAATTGGTGACATTGGTAGTTTTCAAAATTGGGAAAGATTCAAAGGTTTTTATAGGATGTGACTTCAAAGGGACTCAGTACTCTTTGTACTCTTCTACTTGAGTGCTTGGGTGTTTTTCATGAACTTCTTACCATTCCATTTCAACCACTTTGGGAAGTCAAATAATGTCTTTGCATGGTGTTGTTCTCATTCAAAAATTTGAAAACAAAAAACATGATGGGAATTCAAAGCACATCCATTAGAAAAATAAATGATCTATAAGCATTGGTTATGGAACTAGAAAGACATGTTACCCATGCCTGAAGGTCCCCTCTAACTAAGACCCTATTTCACTTCCTATCTCTCTTTTCTCCTATTTTTGGAATGGTGGTTGTTTTGTGGGAACACCCTTGTGTCTTGAGGGGGTGGATCAGTCTTAGAGTAGTGATGTGAAGTCATTGGAAGTGGTTGGTTTTCGTCTAGACTAAGGATGGACCTTCTTCGGTCATTTTAAACATGCAATCTACAAGGAACGTCTTATGACCTCAACTAGGGAATCCATTTCGCCTTATCCATCATCTATCATTGTTGTTCATAATTCACCTTGCTACTAGTATCCATGTTTTTGATTCCTTGATTTGCTCAGATGTACTTGAATTCTTAAGTAGATCCTTCCAAGTGGGTTCTTAACCTTTCTTACCTTTAATCACTTGTGGAGTCCATGGGCTCCTCAGTTGAAGTTATGCAAGGGCAAACTAGGCATGTGCTTGCTATGGGCAGGACCTACTTGCATATCTTTTGATTGGAATGTTAAGCCCCTTACCCTTAACATTGTTGCAATCATACCTTTCACGCACCTCATTATGCATCCTGCTCTATGCTTCTGTACAATCTTATAACATTCATTCTCTACATTATTTTCTCCAATTTCTCAATTTGCTAATATCCAATTACCTCATCTACTATTTTCATTCCAATTGTGGATTTTTGGCTTCCATTCAACTCTAATTTCACTCAAAAACTCTTTGTATTTTTGAAGTTCTAGAAAAGTCAAATAAAGTCAACAGTGGTCAATAGCTGCATCGACTAGGCCTAGTTGATGCAGTTGACCTTATCAATTGGGCCCTGTTGACTAGGCCCCATCAATGCATGATAAAAATACTATAAATACCATCAAACACTTTTCCATTTTTGCAATTTCTTTCATAACACAAGGGGAGTTTTTCCATTTTTAGAGCCCAAAACATTTCCAAGTCCATAACCTTCCAACCATTTGCCCAAATCACTCTATTCTTTGATCCTATAGCTACCGAAGGTAAGCTCTTAGTCATGGGGGCCACAAATGTTCCATTTTGACAAAATTGTTTTCACCATTTCTCTAACTCCCACAAAGGTTTAACTAGGAAATCAATTGTCAAACATAAAAGATAAAAGAGTTAAACCTTTGCGAAAAGATTTGGTGACAATCACAATGAATAATTAGTAAATAAATAAATAAATAATAAAACATTCACTCTTCCATGGTCTAACCTTAGTCAAATTATAACCAACTAATAGGAAAGGTATTTAAGAATTTAAAGTTTTACATTATATCTACTAATTTGTGGATGTGTTGTGACCATAGATGGCACCAAAGGGAAAGCATCCATAAGAAGTAGGATCATCCCAACCAAGGAAAAAATGACCAAGAATGGGAAGGGGCCAGGAACAGGTCCAAGAAGAGCCAGTGACAACCCATGCAATGGGACCTCTTTGAGAGTAGCCTGAATGGAATTTGTTTGACAGATTTCAAAAGTAAAAGAAGCCTCATAACAATCACAACGTGGAGAGGTACCAAGACTAGCACCAAGGCTTGAAGTCACATTAACATAAGCTTGCCTTGAAACCATCAAGCCTTGTGACATCCAATGCTCAGTTCTCCAAGAATTGAATTTCAGGCCATTTTTGGAGCATTTCCCAATAGAGGTTAAGACACAACTACAAACCTCTCCATGTGGCAAATTATCACTTCTAGTGGGGAGTGGTACATGAGAGAGAAATACCTCTTATGGAATAACATAAGGCTAGGCTCTATTGTAAAGATTAAGGACATCCAGTGTTCTATTTGGCTGAAGCAATTACATACGTGCTTGGGTTGCCTGACACAGGAACACAATTGGTAGAGTTGTTGACATAGGCTGACCCTGAAGCTAAGAAGGAGTGGACCTAGTGATGTTATGGGGTCACCCACAAGAAGTTTGATGCACTCACACCAGCGAAATGCATCTATTTCAAAATCACGGCCTATCACCTCAATCCAATGGTAAGGTCTAGTAAGGTGACTGCTTTTTTTGCCTGAGCATGCACCACTCTATGTGGGAGATTTCCTATAAACCTTTCACAATTGATCTACTTAGAGATCGAGAAATATTTCAAGGAGAATAAAAATTTAAGGAAAACCCTACCCTTTCCATGCCTCATTTGGAAACTCTACAAAAGGGCAGGAATCATATGCTAGGCCAACGACATAATCAGACATGCTCCTTTGGCTTCATGATCCCAAATGATGAAAGAAAAGACACTTGCCACCACTAAAGAAGAGGAGCAGAAGCTACCACCTCAACCACTCACTCAAGAAACAATGTTGGAGGCTCACATAACCATTGAGCACTTACGAAAAATATGAGAGTAGCTCTTGTGTGAGTAAGAATAGTGTGCACAAATAGGTGATGGCGATCCATCTGCATATCGATCAACAATGAGTCACCTTAACGAGATGGCTTGAATAATTAGTCAAATGGAGAGAGGTGCACTGATATTCTCTACCTAGTGAATGTAGTTGCCCATGAGATTGAATCCCAGTGCCTAAGAGGTGATAGTGTCCTTATCATAATAACATTTATTCCCAAAAACTTCTAGGAATGCCACTTCCTTTTTAGTGCACTTGAAGGAGGGTGAGGGGGAAACTATACTGGTGATGCAGCACTAGGGGTAGGAGATGATTGTTGAAGTAGTTACTGACTTAGTTGCTAAAGCACTTAATGCACTTGTGACATCTGTACTAGATGTAGCCACACTTCAAGATGTGTAGATGTTTGCAGGTACAGTCAGTGGAAGATTAAATGTAGCTTAGCATGAAGAATTGCTAGATTGACTAGTAGGGACCAGGCAAACGATTTCATATATCTTTGATCTTCTAGATAACATCACAGCAACCCAGTCAGAGTTGCTAGAAGTAAGGGGTAAGTGCATCATTTTTGAGGGACAACTTGAAGTAGCTCAAGTACAAAACCAACACTTGGTCATGAAGATTTTTGAATTGCATGCCCACTTTGCTAACCTTATGCTTCTTAGCCAAGCAATAACCAGAGATGAAGCTTTCAATAGCTTCAAGAAAAATTTAAGAGTACTGAGGAGGAAGTGGTAATGGCCATCTTCAACCAATCCATAGCAAAAGCAAAGACATATTCAGTTTAGAAGGACTTGGTTTAGATGCGTTAGGAGAATGAATCACTAACTACAAAAAATCATTGTCTACATAATGTTGATGTGCAAAAATAACAAATGCAAGAATTTATCCATCAATAATAGGAGTAGCTTTCTAAGATGAATATTGAGTTAAGGAGATTGGCCATAGAGAATCAAAATCCATCTATGAAGGAAGCCCAAGCCTTACACCAGAGGTCTACCATCGAGATTGTCACTTGGAAAAATAAGGCTCTAAATTTTGAAAGAGTAAAGAATCATTACAAAGACTAGATTGGCTTGTAGAAGGAGACTAATGAGAAACACATTCAATTGGCTAAGGTAAAAGTCGACGAGATCCTCTAGCAAATCCAACATGGAAGAGAGGTGTGATAGCCCATCATTGATGGGATTGATGCCTACAACAAAATGGAGATCCACCTAAAAGAGTTTTAGAGAGAGGAAATGATAGAATACATGGAGTTGGCCAATCCTTGCTATGCAAATCGAACAATGCTAACTATTAGATGGCTATGGTAAGAATTAGAAAAATAAGTGCCCAGCTCATACTTGTTATACAAGGTCAATTTAAGCACCATAAAGACACCAAGCAGAAGCTTGAGACAAAAAATGCTAAACTCAAAGTTCTCCACACATGATTCACAGACTAAAGATCTATCACCAAGAACCTGGCCAAGAGAATGAATGATTACTAGGAGCTGGAAGATTTAGTCAGAGCATTTGACATTGAGTGCAAACAATTTTCTTCCTTGTTTATCAACATGAAGGAGATGTTCCCCATGATGCCTTGTTGATGGGATATCCCCATTCCATCCCACATTGGAGATGTTGTGTGGACTATGAATGATCCCCAAAGCAAGGAAGAGAGAATGAAAGCATTGTTGGATGCTTTCCATCTACCACCAAAATTATAGCTACAGTAGGACAACCACAATTTCCTTAGCTATCACACATGCCTAAAGTAGGTGAAGGTCCCTCAAAACCTCAGGAACTACCACCTCCTAGGATTGTCTGATCTTCACTACCATCTTCATGCCATTAGAGGATGTGTTGTTAAAATTTTTGTAGAGTCATGTAATGGTGTTCAATTTTGTGTCATGAACGCTACATTTTTTGCAATTTGTTGATCCGTACACTGAGGCACTCAGTTTTTGTCAAGTTAGTTTGTTTTGTTTTGTTAAGGGTCAATTAATAATCCCATACCTTCCCAATTTTGCAAAAGAACTCATGGATGAGTTTTCATTTAGCTGTGGGGGTATGATGAGTCATGGTTGGCTATGTCGACTAGGCCTCATTAACTTGGCCCCATTGATTGGGTCTTATCAACAAGGCCTTGTTAATGCAAGGTTTTCTTTTTCCTATAAATATGATCTCATCAGTTGCATTTATGGCATGTCTTATCATAGTAGTAGCAGAACTTTTACAGTTTTCCCATTTGAGAGTTAGAATATTTTCTCGAGTGCCCGCAACAAGAGTCATTGAGTGCATAGATGCTTATTTGAGCATTATTGTACCTTGGCATGATAGTGTGTGCGGTAATAAAGATAAGCTTTGTAATAAACATTGTAGCATTTTGGAATATATTAAATATTTCATTCATGCATTGATGTTTTCAATTAGTTATTTAATATTTTCTAGTAATTAAGCTAATTAAGATAATTAAGCAAGATAAGCTAGATAGATTAAATACATAAGTATGATTGCTTCAAGCATAACATGTATTTTCTTGGTAATCCTAGTAGTGTTAGTGCTTAGTGTGCCCAGTAGCATAGCGCTTGGTAACCTAGTAGTGGATACATGGGTTTAGGATGTGCATGGAAAGTAGAGAATGAATGCTTATGTTAGGATTAGTTACAGACTAATTAGTTAGTTAATTTAGATTAGTCATTAAATTACTTTCTCTCTCTCTCTCTCTCTTTAAGCACCAAAAAACATAAAATATAAAATGATAAAAATGATATGCCTAGATTACTCTTAACCATACCATTATGTTTCAAAAATGTAATCGAAAAGACAACGAATGACCTTAAGGCAAGGTTCACTTCCTAGAAGGCTAGTATACTAGAAACTGTAAAGTCCATGGAATTCAACTAGATTGCGTGTGAACTCCATGATTCATATGTTTGGGTGTGGGGTTATCTCACTACTCATAAGTATTCAGAAACATCCATCTCATGAGCTAATATATACATAAAAATACAAATACACATAGGAGCTCAAACTTCTTCCTTTTTATCAATCCTAATTCTCCCCAACACCTTGGCTCCATCACCTTCATAAAATATAGTTAGTATAAATTGAGTGGAAAGCCTTTATACTTCTCCTACCAAATGGCTAACAAGTGTTGTACTAAAGGAGAGAGAGTATTCTACATCAAGGGTTAGTCCTATATGAGCCTACAACAACCAATGCCTCATAGTGTAGTTAATGACTCATTTGGTAGCTTTTGCTCATAATATTAATAACAGTGCATCATACATGGTAATCAATGCACCATTAAAATTGATGAGTAGCTCCCATGGATTCTACAATCCAAGCTATAAAATAGCAAATTGAACAAGAAAAAGGAAAATGAAAGCTTTATTCTTGCTCAAATTGAGAAATTATAGCTAAAAGGAAGCACAAATTCCCAAGGACAGACAAGAGATTCAATCCAACTCTCATACACTCAATCAAAGAAATCACACACACACACAAGGATGATCATCAAGACACCTTTCCAAGACTCTATCTCTCTCTACTCTTCTCTCACTCACCTCTCTTTCCCTAGACTCTCCATTTATACTCTCTTCATCAAATTGAAGGCCCAAGAGGTATATTTATGCCTTTCCCCCTTTGTCTCTTCATATTCCCTCTAATTTATTGTTCAATTAAATGTTTGTTAAAATCTGTGAAAGATGTCTTTGAGAAATGGAAGACATTTTCCTAGTGCAGAAGTTATCACAGTAGATGTCTTGCAGTGAATGTCTTGGCAAAGATGTCTAATATGTAGTGTAGACATCTAATTGTTAGTGTCAACGTCTATCCTATTAGGGTCAAAGTTAAAGATGCATTTTTTGAGGCTAGGAACCTCTAGACACCTTCAAACAACTCCCCATAGCCCCCAGAATAGCAAAAAGTCATCAAAATGGTCTCCAAAACAGTTCCAAACATGCCAAAACTCTAGAGAAAGATCCCATCATTGGAGAGATGTTACTTTGGCTTGTTTGATGTCCACATCAAAAACCATACCAAATATACATGGAAACTCATGCCAAAATACTAGCTCTTGATCATTGATAGGGGTCCTGTTGGTTTTAGACCAATGGGATTATATCATATGGAATGCAGTGTGATATTGTTGTAAGGTTCAAAGATGATGTTGAGTGGATTGCGAAGAATACTTGTATATATCATTGCATTCAATAAATATTAGGGATATTATAATATTAATAATTATATATTTTATAATTTTTATAGATTTTATGAATATAAAAATAGAACAAACATAAATACATATGCATTGTAATTTATGTTGGGAACAAGTGCAATGCTCATGTTGCAATCCTTCTTGGGGATAGGTGCAACACCATACATGAAATGCAATAAATATGGCTCTTAGTTACAACCTCAATGGCCCAACATCGTGTTGTACTATTATGATCTTCTTGGATAAGGATGAATCTTTGTAGCTTATGAAAATAATAATTCAATAAATTTTTTATTATTTTAATATTTTATAAATTTTTTGATATTTTAAATATTTAAGGTAGTACTAGTGAAAGAAGGGAAAAATGTAAGCTTTATTTACTATAAAAACACTAGACTTTGTATCAACCAAATGGTTCTGGGCTATGCAAGCATGGTATCACTTTGAATAGAGTCTAGCCACACTTGTGAAAGTGACAACTTAAAAGACACACACGATAAAAAAAGGAATCAATATACCCAAGGGAGAATAGCTCTTCACATAAACCAAATGTCAAAAGCCCAAATGAAATCTAGATGAAGACTAAGATTGATTAAGTTATGTGTGAGAGCTCATTCTGAGTATTTATAGTTTTTACAATGAAACCAAGGAAGTTCATCAATAGCTAAGTATCAACAAAGGTCCATCAATGTTTCCCTAGCTAATCAGAATGCCCTGTCGACATTTTGATTTGAAATTGACCAAGTAGAGGGTGTGCTAATGGAGATATACTAATGCCCCTACACTAACAAAGGGTAGTCATCCTAATTCCCCAAAAGCACACTTTGCATGGTGGATCTCGAGTGACAACCAAAACTTGAGTAAGCATGGCAAAGGAACCATAGAACATCCAAATAATGCCAAAATCATCCTAAGAAGATTGGAATCATGCATACAACCTTAAATTATGACATAGGGGGCTAGGGTACATCTTGGAAGATTAAGAACCTCAACCAAACATGCTAGACTACAAACATAGGGCATATGAAATACTTCCCAAATCCAGTGCTTATAAGCAATATACAAATTACCACCTCATCATTCCTCCATGAGTAAGTAAAGCTAGTCTCATAGATTTAAAATCCAAGATGCAAAAAAAACTACTAGACACATGACAATATTAATGCAGAGGAATTACAAATGTAAAATATAGATCATGACTACACTACTATACAAGCTACCTCACAAAGAAGTACCAAGGGATGGTGGCAAAGGAGAAAATCCCCTTGACATGCTTGCATGATATAGGAAGAAGCTGAAAGCATAGGTCTCTGTCATACATCATTTTTACCTAAACTTTCTTTCATGTTATCTATCTTAAAATTGTCTCTTGCCAACTCCTTTGGCATTCATTTGGAAGATCTTGAAAGGACACATGCTCAACTTAAAAGATCAAGAGCATAACCATCTACCTCTAGATCTCTCTTTCAAGGGAGGTTTTTGATGTATAGGTGTTGGATTAGGTGATTGATGTTGTTCCTCCTATTTTTCATAAATTGATGATTCTTTTGTAGGTCCATAGACCAAGGATTGAGATCCTTCAATATCCTCCCAAGTAGGTCCATGGAATCCCAAGCACAATTACCTAACATGATGAGATGTGAAAATGCTAAAAATGAAGTGGGATTCCCAAGGCATTATACTATTAAAATGGCCATAGGAATAATGATACATATAACACTTGGAAGCATGAGAGAAACATAATCACAACTATGGAATCAAGGAATGCATGGGTAAGTAGAAATAAGCTAGAAATAATTTAAATAACCACCAAAATCACAGAGTACAAACTTGAATTAGTGCCTCTTTCCCATGATTGAGTTACAAGACACTTGGCTTTAACCATATGAACAATGCAAATGGAAAGAATAAGAAGAATAAATGTCCATGAAAATCTTAAAAATCTAATCAAGGATCAAACCAAACAAGCCAAAACAAGAGAACAAGAAGACCAAAACATTTACAATCTTATCTTGGAGGACATTTGAACTAATGGAGTTAGAAAGATGAGAAATAAATATAGTGCTCAAAGGTTAAACAAATAGGCATAATTGAGGTAAGATAAAAAGGGATTGTCATGATCAAACCTTGAAGCTTGTAGAGTCAACACTTACATAAGTGGAAGACCAATTGAGTGCTTTATGCCATGCAACTATTGCCATGACTAGGAGATAAGCTTGAGCTCACTTGCTCATAATGCCAAGCCATCAAGGATTCACAAGTGGGTCCTCCACATAGTAGGCACATGTCTTTCTTACCCTTTTGAAACCCATTGATGGGATACCATGGATTCCCACCAAGTAGTGAGACATTAGCATCAAATGAAAGTCTATCCTCTTAGATGGCGAATGAAACACTAGAAAATTTTAAGGCACTCTTGCTTCACCAGGGTCTTGGAACTGAGGCAAGGATTTTCACAAGTGTAGCCTCATGACCGTTTGGCAAGAAATGAATGCACTAAGATTAGACTGTCTAGTCCAATAAGTTTTTTATCTCTAGAGTTGGCAGGCCTGATGGAATCTATGGCCTGCCCACCTGGAGAATTCACCGAGCTGACAATTTACCTAGAAACCATGCTAGGAGTTGTCAACGGTGCTCAGGATGGAAAAAATAGTTCAGAAAGTTTTATAGTGAAGAAGTTTGCTACGCTACGCTACGCTACACTATGTAGTGTAGCAAGCCTTGGAAAATAGTTGTTTAGGAAATCAAGTGCAAACTATTGTAGAACAAGGTGCTACACTATGGTACGCTACGCTATGCTATGTAGTGTAGCAAGCCTTGGAAAATAGTTGTTTAGGCAATCACGTGCAAACTATTGTAGAACAAGGTGCTACACTATGCTACGCTACGCAGTGTAGCAAAGGAAAATTAGAAAGGCCCAGCTTACCAAGTGGTTCCAATAAAGAAATTACATTTGGCAAGCACTCCGGCCTCCAAAACCAGTTGCCTTATTCAACTTCAAGTCCTTTAGCAAAGTTTCTTACTAGAAAGTGGGAAATTGAACAAAAAGCAGGATTTGTTGGCTGCTACACTATGCTATGCTATATAGCGTAGCACAGCATAACAAAAATACAAGAGCAGTAGAAAGTGTTTCAAATACAAGTTTAGCAAGTCCAAAAGCTTCCCTTCACAAGGGGAAAAATTTGCAGTTTTTAGCATGATCAAGCTTCAAACAAACGTTTTCAACTTCAACACAAGTCGTAGATAAAACTAGTTGCTACACTATGCTACGACACGTAGCATAGCAAAGATGCAAAACCAAATAAAAATGCTTCAAAAATTAACTTGACGTGCGCCAAGGCTTCTGGCAAATGCTGTTGACTCCAACGCAAGTTTTCAGATCGAATCGATGGCTACGCTGTGCTACGCTACATAGCGTAGCACAGCGTAGCAAGCAGCTACACCACACTAATGTGCTACGCTACATAGCGTAGAAAGTGAATATGCTACTTCAATGTGCTTCATTTCTCGCTTGCATTGTTGGCACACTTGATTCTAGCATTTCCAGTTTCGACGACATGGTTGCAGCGTAGCAAGTTATAACTGGTGTTGCACATCTTTGCAGTACGGGCACGTCAGCATCTCATGGGGTCCAAGACACGTGGCATTCAGGCCTCATTTCTCACCTGCTCTTGGCCCTATAAATACCCCTACAAACAATGCTCAAAGGGTTGGCTTTTTTGCAGAAAGAACTAGCATTTTTTCATTGAAGAGAGCGGTTGGCAAGTTGGCAATATGAGTTGGCTTTTTGCATTGGCACGTTTTGCGTGTTGGCTTTTCTTTGCGGTTGGCTTTTTGACTCAAAGAATTGGCATTTTTACATTAACAAGAGTAGTTGGATGGTTGGCATTTTGCATTGGTTGGTTCTTCTGGTTGGCATTTCTCATGTAAAGGGTTGGCATCTTTGTGCAGTTGGCTTTTAAGTTCACACTCAAAAGCATAGTTGAGGCATTTTGAGCATTTTGGTCATTCTTGAACTCTTTGTGTGCCTTTGGCATTGTATAACTTGTTATACATTTTCAAATAAGGCGAAGAATCAAACCCATGACTTTGCGGCGGTGCATTCTCTTACCCCACTTTATTCTATTATCTCTTTATGGTTATTGTTGTTTGGTATTATTTTATTTATTCCTACATTTATTGATCATCAGTTTTGCCTCGCGTATCTCACATTTAAAAAACATTCACATAAGGTTAAGTTACAGCAATTAAGTCCCTATCTAATTGACCAGACCATTCAGGGTGCCCTGCGTCCATTTTTTATCCAGCATGGCCCTTGCACGGATCTGGAGTTAAACTATTCTCCAGCAACCTCTTGGTGTTTCTAGCCACTGACATTTTTGGTTGATACAGTTTTCTGGCGCTAGAAGGAGGGCCTTTTGGTGCCTTCTCCATGTCTCATGGTAGTCCTGCATGCTTTCTGTACCTCATCATGCACTAGCGTAAACATAATATCCTTTTGCGGTTGTTTATGCATCGTGTGGTGTAGATTGGTCGCCACGACGGTTCCTTTGGAATCCTGCAAGATGAAAAGCCTCTGATCGTCTCTTGATCTCTTTATTTTTCTTACTTGCAAACCCTTTTCAACCTGACAAAAATGATTTCTTCAACCATCGTTGTTGCTACCTCTAATGTTGAGGTCTCTTTTTCGGTTCAGGGCATCACAAGTGCTGAGCAACCGCTTAGCCCAGTGTGAGAGCTACGCCGATCTCTCAGGATCCAAAATTGATCACCTGAGAGCTTGGCACAGCAAACCAAGATTTACAATTTTCTCTGCGCTAAGGTCTAGGCGAATCTTCCCTTAGATGCCCATGAACTCAAAGAAAAACATAGCTTTGAGTTCACTTACTACAATGGGAGGGAATTTATTCCCACTCCAGGCATCTCCATTCCTCTGACACAAACATATCAGTGGATCTTAGATCAGCTGATATGGACAACTAGGCCTAGGGAGCCGCAAGGCACGATGTCTCACTATGACGAGACATTTCAAGATGGGCAAGAGGACCTAGATTCCCAATCCAAGGATGGGGGTCAAACCAACCCTACCACCATCCCTCCCACCCCATCTTTCTGGTCAAACCCACTCTTTACCGCTACTCCCTTTATGATCACATCAGCATCGTCGCAACCTGCAGTTCCATCGGCAACGGGTAGCCATGCCATGCCCTCGGCATATTAACACGCCTATTCCCCCATCTCATTCCTAGGTGCTATCCCCCCACAATCTATTCCCCAATCCATTCCTACATCGTACCATGCACCGATCACTACTACCCTACCTTACGTCCATACAGTACCTACATCATAGTTGCATATAGACTCTACCTCCATTCTAGCATCTAAACCTATTCCACCATCAGTCGTGGACCCAACCCCAACCACGTGGTGGACCCCATTCACTTTCCCCCTGCTTCGCAACCTTTGCAACTATCTCACTATGCTCACCATCAAATGTACTAGGTCCCGCAAATGGTACAACCAAGCGTGGGATTGTGGTCTACCCCACCGATCATGCAAAAAAACTATCCCATGGCACCACTATCAGTTATTGCTCCAACGACACTACCCACTGGGTAGTGGACTAGTACCGTGCGTTCCCATGCTCTTCTATCTCAACCCTAGAGGAGTTGCTGACTCAGTTCGTAACTTGTTTCAAGTATACCTTGAGACCAGAGGTTACGTTGGATTAGTTAATGAGTGTGAAGCAAGATCCATTGGAATCAGTCTAGAAATTTATACAGCGGTGGAGCGCTACCCTTAATGAGATCCGTGAGCCCATCGCGGAGGCCCAACTACTAGCCATCTTTAAGGGTGTAGTGAATGACTTTATTAAGTCCAAATTATACTACCTCGCTCCACGGACTCTTAGTCAGGCTCTTGCCTAGACCAAGAGCATACAAGATGTGGTCGAGGCAAGCAAAGATGCAGCCTATGTTGCTTACAAGAACACATTTACAAAGCAGGACAAAGATAAGGGCAAGGCTACAACAGCCACAGTGGCAAATGAAGCTAAGCCCAATAAAAAAACAACAAGAAGGTGGCCACTACACAACCTAACCCCGCACCCATGCCAAACAATGCTGCTCAACCCTTCACATCTGCACTTGAAGCATCCACCCCACCTAAGCCTAACTTCGAGCATAAAGATTACTCTAAGTATACCTTGTTACCTATTAAGCCTTCAGAACTTCTAAAGTAATTACTAGGGATGGGGTACATTCAACACAAGAGGATGTTAGAGGAGGCAACCAAAAGGCATCAACGGTACCACGAAATCCTTAGGAACCCCTCCTTGGCTTTTCCCAATGAACCCCCAGTTCCTAAGAATTTCACGCTAGAGTGGTTCTGTGACTATCACCAACTGTGTGGTCATGACACAAATTACTGTTTGGCATTGAAGGATGATATTCAAAGAATGATTGATCAAGGGAAGTTGGTTCTGGACGAAAGCAACCCAGTGCATCCTAAAAATTAATCTATGCATGTCTACATAGACCCACTTAATGCCAACAACATCGACTACATTATCAACACTATCGGCATTGACAGAAATCCTAAACTGCCTCAACAACTGTTTGTGGTTCGCGTGCCTCAGCGTAGTGCACCTACACCACTAGAGGCTAAAAAATTGCCGCAGCAACCGTTCATCCTAAGGGTCCCACGTTGGACATTTGCCCCTGCATCCTCTATAAACAAGACTACATCATCGCCTGCACTAACACTACAAACACCATTCGTCATCAAGGGGCCAAGCCACTCAATCGTCCCCGCCCTGCATAAGATGACACCATAGCCTTCTTGTCCAAGGAAACAAGAATAGTGCTCAACAGGTGAGGCGGCAATAGAATGTACTGTCCTAGGTGGTTCCAAGCCTATGTCCTCGTCCTCTGCATCTACATCCTCATCACCAAAAGATAATGCTGCTACGCACACACGGTCATTGCCACCTCGTCCGAAAGGGTCCAACCCCAGACCAAAATTATCCTTTGGGAAATTCACCTACTGGGATGAATGGAAGAGGAGAAAGGTAGTAAACAACAGGAAGTTGGCCTAGACCTCTTAAGCATTCTTACTCAAGTCAAGTAGGCTCTAAAATAAAGAAAACGTTAAGCCTGTACGACCTAATTATGACTTCCACTACACACCATGAGGCTCTAGTTCGCATGTTAATGGTAATACCAGTTGACAAGAACATGCCAGCAGAAGAGAAAGAAATTCACTCGGTTATGCTTCCTCCTATGCCTAGAGAACCGTAGCCATCCCAATTGACATTCTGTGAAGATTCCATTAGGAAAGACCTTGAAAAGGGTCAGGTGACTACAACACCCCTATTCATCACAATTCAGGTCGACCAACATAAGATCCGAAGGGTACATGTTGATGATGAGGCTACTATGAACGTCATTCCATTCCCCATTGTGGATAAACTGGGATTGGTAGACCAAATCAAACCCACGAAAACGTCATGCTTGAAGTCATTTAACGGGGCATGGGTCATGGTGAAAGGTACTATCCACATTGACACTTTGGCAGGGGATCAGTTTCCCACCAATGCAACATTTATCATGGTGGAAGAGATGCCTGGGTTTAACCTAATCCTGGGGAGGTCATGGTTAGCCCAACTTAGGATACATAAGGAAATCCATCTACCCTACACAGGCAGGGAGGTGGTGATCCATGGTGACGAGGTGGCAACGCAAGTGATAAATAATGTAGATATGGAGCAGGGTTCAGAGGTCATAACCTCTGAGAATGAGGTGCCTATCTTCGTTGACACTAACTGTTTAATGAAAGAGCCAGCCCAACACGTTAGCTTAGAAAACAAAAATGCATGGGCCGACTTACCTTTTCAAGCATAAGATGACGATGTAGATGAATGCTGCAGTAAAGCTTCTCTGCCTTACTTTCCACCAAATCCACGATGGGTTAGAAAGCAGTTGTATATAGTGTAGCAACTCCACTGCTTCTTACCTGGTTAACATCTGTTATACATTTATTTCTTATTTTCTTCACATCCATTCATCTATGCTAGGCACTTAACTTATTCTTTTAAACTGTTCCCATACCCACCATTCACATCATGAAATGGCCCGCTATGGCCTAAAATTGGCAAAATTTACCGATTACATTACGTTATGGCCCGCTAAGACCTAAAACTGGGAAAACATTTTTCCTTCACGTTACATTGTGGCTTGCTAAGGCCTAAAACTGGAAAAATTTTCTGTTCACATTACGTTACGGCCACTAAGGCCTAAAATTGGAATTTTTTTTCATTTACATTACCCCATAGCTTGCTAAGTCCTAAAACTGGAAAAAATCCTTCGTTTACATTACACCACTACGGCCCACTAAGGCGTAAAACTAGCAAAATTTTCCGTGTACATTACGTTATAGCCTGCTAAGGCCTAAAACTGGCAAAATTCATTACCCCACGCATCTACGATGGCCCGAAATGGCCTAAAACTAGTGATGGCCCGGAATGGCCTTAAACTACCACTGAGAACCCACCAGGGCCTAAAACTAGCTATTCAAAAAGATAAATAATAAAAAAAATTCCTCTTTCTTATCACCTAATGACAGCCCGAAATGGCCTAAAACTAAGACCAAAAATGATAAAAATCGATCACATAGACAATACACAAGCTAAAACAAAAAAAATATTTTCATAATTCATTTTCCATTCAAAATTTCAATTAAATAATGTTTGCAATATTCTTGCAAAAGAATATACAATAAGATCCCTTGCTCTCATGCATCATCTTCCTCTGCATTATCTTCCTCTACATCATTGTTCCCGCCCTCAGAGGGCCTTGCTTCTTCATCCAGAATCTGTATCATAGAAAATGAAGTAGTCAGCTAGAGTCACAGTAAAAGCTAGAATGAAATAAACTGGTACACCGCAAGAAAGTGACTAACCCGAGATGGCCCCGTGTCTATCTCAGGGGGTATGCGATCCAAGCTAATCTCGAGGCATTGCCAGATCTCCTCTTCAATGATGTCTGCCTAGTTCCTATCTCCGAAGTCAACATTTGTTGCAACTTTCTCCTTTTCAATAGCTATTCATCTCGGTGGCCTTGGAGAAAAGGAGGCAGTGGCAGTCTCACCTGTGGGAAGACTCACTTCCTGCTCATTGGATTAACTGACCATCACTTGTTGCATGAACTTATTGTAAGCCTCAGAAGCACCAATGACATCCAAGAATGCTTCATGAGTATACAACTTAACTGAAGCATCCCGGTATTGTTTACGGTAGGTGGCATGTTCTAGTTTATACATATGCTTGTGGTTTTTTTGGGACTGCCCCCACTCATAAAATTTTACGCTATAATCTTTCCAATCATAGTTCTTTTGGGCCAACAAGTCCATTTGCATTCGCTGCTCAATTATTTCATGTGTGGCCTTGTTGTTGCGTCGCACGATTGTTCAATATCTTGCATAATTTATGACGACCTTGCGCCAATTGCTATCATTGGTATCTTGGGCCAATAGGAACTCATTCCTAGAATGGAGGTCTCCCACCTCGATGGTTAGATTGGCCTTCTCCTTCTCAAGCTTCTGGACTCGTTTTCACAAGTCTTCGTTTACATGCCTTCACTCCCACAAGGAGCGTGCCGAGTACAACATGCATTCGCTATCCTCGTCGTATATGCGACGAGGTACTTCGGTCACCTTCGGTGGGAATGTAGGCATGACATCAACCTTTACTACTTGTTTTAGGTCCCACTTGAGGCGAGAGGCTGTCGACCGCACATAAAAACACATTAGTCTTAGTAGTGTAGCAAAGTTTAGCAACCTAAGAGGTATAGCATAGCAAGTTAAAAGCCTAGTGTAGCTACTTCACTTACCCACTTCCGGATCGACCCACTCTAGACGGTTGATTATGTTGTCAACCACCCCTTGCATGAACTCAAACTTATCAGGGGTCTCAGCCCATGGTTGTAGGCAGATCAAAGAAGGACCTGCAATGTCAACAGTAGTGTTTGCCACATGACAAAATGTGTTAGTTATGACCGAGAGGACTACAACAAAGTTGATGAGCAATGCAAATAATAGTGTTAAGCTCCTACCTAGCAAACCATCAGGGGTGATAGTGGAGAGGGGGGGGGGGGGGGGGGCCATTNAACTTTCAAACATGCGGTCAAACTCACCAGCATCTAGTTGTAGCTCCCCTCCTTCTCGTTGGCTTAACAGCATGGAAGCACCCTCTGCGTCCATCTACTCCTCCAGCGCTGAACTACATTTAGCAAAGGGATCATCGATAGAGGTCCCTTCCTGGTTGACAAGGGCCTCTTCTTTATTTTTTGGGGTCCTTCTCTTTGTGGTGCTAGCATCCTCCTCATCCATAGGAGCATCCTACTCATCCATAGGGGAGTCCTCCTCATTGGCAAAAACGTCCTCCTCATCAGCAGGAGCGTTTTCCTCATTGACCGAAGTCCCTTCCTTTGTGATAGGAGCTCCTTCTTTCTTGACCGAGGCCCTTTCCTCTGTGGCTGGGGCCCTCGCATCTTTATTAGCTGCCCCTATTTTGGTGACCTTCACCTCTTCTCCTTCTTCCTCTTCCTCTTCTTCCTCTAGTAGCAAAGCATGTTCACATTAGGCAAAAGTAGACTAACTTGAAACAGATGCTATGTTGTGCTACGCTACCTAGCATAGCACAGTGTAGAAAGCATCAACCAAATAAACAAAACAACAAACATAAAGAAGACACACTTACCGATAGGAGGTTTTATTCTGTGTAGCTTGAATCATAGTTTCTGCCTTGCTTCTTCATCCGTACAGGGAGGCTCCTCGACTGAACGAGACCTTTTGCACTGTAGCTTTGTGGCCACTATCTCCGCAATGAGGTGTTTTCCCTTTGATATGCTACTTGTGGTAGCAGGGGCCACCTCCCCTACGCTATCCTAGCCATGGAAGTTGTGGGCCACCCGATCGTCATTGAAAATGACTCCCTAATAGCTTCTGGGTGATCCTGGGATTGGGTGGTGCAAAAGACTTGGCAAATCCATGGTTTGAAAATCTGGTTCTGATCTTGCATCACCCAGACTCCATTCTCATGAACTACCAAGAATTCTAAAAAGTGCCACAAGCAGGCTACAAAGAAGGCATGATGCACATTGAAACAGGATTCAGGCTTCTTATGAAGCTTGACCATTTCAGCCTACAGACCTTTGCAAAGATGTTTGGCCTAGTTGTAACGAGCCCCCTCTTCCATGACCTCTCTCATTACCCAAGCTTGCTCAATCCCAATGATCTTACCTTGGGAGAGTAGCTTGGGGAAAGCATAGGCACGGACCCTTTCACTACCCCTATCCACTCCTCAATGTCCCCTTGATGGTTTACCTTGTTTTTGGTCTTTGCCCCCACGGGAAGACCATTAGAAGAAACACTGAAGAGATCCGCAAATAGCTGATCATTAATCTCAAGGACTGCCAACACACCGTGCACATGTGTGCGGAAGTGGTCTACTTTTTCAGAAAAGGAGTTGGCTAGGGCAAGCATCTCAGCAGTAGGGATGCTTGGGTTCATGGCCAAGAACAAGTCCATGAGCCCAGCATCCCAAAGGTTTTTGGTGAGTGATTCTGGGGCCCCATTGCAAAGCTAGCGTTGGGTCTCATCTACCTCCCCATACTTAAAATAAATGTTAGCCTCGTTATGCCCAAAGGTGATCACCATCACCTCCTAGGATTTCTTCACCGCTGTAGCAATTTGCAAAAGGAAAAGAAAAAACTTAAACAAAATAGAAAAATAGAAGAAAAATAGGAACAACACTCAAACATGCAAATAATTCATGGTTTAGCGTACCAGGTTTGAATGACGATGGGAACGGTGGAAGATCCACTGACACATCTTCAACAGTGATTGGCCTAAAGGATGCCCAATCCCCATCCAACCAACCAAAATTCTTACACCTGTTGTAAAACTAGGAGTACCGGGTTGGATAGGTTTTGTGTTCACCCCTGCATTGGCCTATCATGTTGGCGCGCATATTCTCAGTAGAGGAAAACTCCAGCAATGTCATCTGTGCCAAGGCCAAGGCATTAGTATCACTATGAAGCCCACTCTTGTTGATGTAAAACCTGGTAACAAAAAGAACACATACACTGTTAACATTTTCTTTTGCCTAGCATAGCACACATCGAATAGCGTAGCAAAATATGTTTACAGAACTCACCCACCGACATAATAAATGGTTCCTGGTGGGTTCTAAAAACACGTTCCCATGTGGCAAGTAATGAACAATGTGTTGTACGGGTGGTAGCAATTATATTCGAGCATTTCCCAGATCCAGGTTAGAAGCCTTTATATTTTTGGGCGTTGACTGGATCCTCTCGCCTGCTCACCCCCGATTGCTCCATCGGTCAGAAATTTTAGAATACCCTGATTTGCCCCAGGCAATAGGGTTTCTGTAATTGTGGTTGCTACCTCCATTGATAAGTGTGACCAAATGATCACACTTAAGTGTTGGAGGAGAAATTGCAGGAAGTCCCGTATGCCTTCTCAGAACCAGACCGTTTGCCGCTCCACATGCACGTGGGGTAGAGGAAAGTTGGCCACTGGTTCACGTAGGTAGCATAAAACCCCTACAATTTCTAGGATAATCAAAATGGGCCTTAGCATCACCTTGCACAACACAATGACAAACGTTAACATCGTGGTCGAGTGGAGTCCGCATGTAGCATAGTAGGATTAGCCGTTTACAAATAGCGTAGCATAACTCTTTCCTTGCATGTAGCATAGCAGAACCATGAAGGAAATAGTGTAGCAGAGCAACAAAAAATTAAATACGAATTTGGAACAAGAAACAATTTAACATGCTACAGCTATTTCAACAACTCTCTTGCCTGACAAAATGATTTGCACTACGCTGTGATAGACACGTGTTACACTATCAAATCATGCATATGGCCAAACCCTCCTAAGGGTCATACTTTACGTTATTTGCATGCTAAGTTGCTAGAATCATCTAAACCTCTATGGTGAAGCAATTATGGCAATGGCGGTCTAGGCAATATTGCATGCAACTTTAGCGTAGTGTTTGTACACCCGTCGTGGCTGAATTGGCAACAACGATGGTGTAACGGCAAAAATGGCAACCAAAACGGTGATAGAAGATGCAAATTTTTAAAATAGAAAGCAAAAAAAGAAAATAGAGACAATAATAGTAGGATGGAAAAAACAAAGGTAGCGTGGCAACTTACCAGGCCGATGGTGTCTCCGCTCGCACCACGATGTGTGTCTATGACAGACGCCCCAAGGTGTCTTTCACCTCGTCCACCTTTGCAAGCGCTAGGTGTTTGCATTTTCTTTTAGGTGCCATTGTCTTAGTTGCAGATTCTTTCTTAGTCACTACACTAAATCTTCTTACTCTTTGTTAGCACAACTGCTCTATGCTCTGGATGTGGGCTCTGCGCTCTTACGATGAAAATGACGAGTTTACCAGGGGTAAACCCCTATTTATAGCCAACATGGTGAAAAGGAACTTGCCATTTTCCCACCCCAATTAATGTGGGATGTTTCGTACAACATAGCACTCCCTTCGTAGTGTAGCAACACTATTTGCATCATAACAGGTGGGCCCAACCGAAAGCCTCAACCCACCTTAAACTAGTCGTTTACCTTTGCAAGAATAGCTTGTTAGCAGTCCACAAAGACCTTAAACTAGTAGTTTTGACTCATAGTTTCAACCGAGTTAATGGTCTGCAAAGACCTTAAACTAATACAACTTACCTTTACAAAAAAACTTGTTAGCAGTCTGCAAAGACCTTAAACTAATACTTTTGACATAACCCGTTAGCGGTCTGCTACAACTTTAAATTGGCAGAGTGCAAACTTTATATCATGGTTTACTATTATTTCAACTGTTCATATTTCATTATTGCTTTGCAAATTTTTATTGTGCATTGTTGCTACAAACAGGTATCACTTGACTTGGAATTTATCTCATTGTGGCAGGTTGAGCAAGAATGGCAATGCATCATGATCTTTCTTCACCTCTAGCCTTGCCAGGTCCACACGGTGAGCTCACAAGACAATTGAGCCTAGAGTCAATAGACTGGGAATGATCAGCAAATAGCACTGTAGTGTCCTTAGAAACATCCCTAGATTGGCCCGAACATTTGGTCCAAGCCTTAGATTTAGAGGCCGGGGATGTAACCGATGACCCTCTCATTGAAATATCTGTGACCACATCCAGTGGGGAAATAAAAACGTTAAAACTTAGCTTCCTCTTAGATTCGCAAACACACAAAGATGTATCCAAGATACTGCAAGACAACATTGAAGTATTTAGATGGTCTTATAACGACATGTTGGGCTTAGATCTAAGGCTTATACAACACAACATTGTCTTAGATCCACGTATGAAAGTAGTTAAGAAAAAGGCTTGCAAGGTTAAACCAGAGATTGTAGTAGCCGTATGTGATGAAATCACTAAGCTATATCAAGCTAGTTTCATTTGGGAAATTGATTACTTTGAGTGGGTGTTAAACATTGTTGTGGTTTCTAAGAAAATGGGAGGAATACGAATCTATATAGACTTCTGGGATCTAAACAAAGCAACGATCATAGACGACTTTCCATTGTCGAGTATTGATCAACTCATAAACACTATGGTTGGTCACACTCTGTTATCCTTCATGGAAGGTTTCTCTGACTACAACTAAATTCGTATCAACCTAGAGCATCAGTTAACAACAACTTTCATGAACCCATGGGGTACCTTCTATTACACCATGATGCCCTTTGGGCTCAAAAATGCTGGAGCAACTTACTAGAGAGCCATGACATACATCTTTAGCGACTACATCCTAGAAACACTAAATGACTACGTGGATGACATAGTGGTCAAATCTAAAGAGGTTGTCAGTCATCCCAATGATCTAGGTGTAGTCCTCAAATGTTTCCAGATGCATGACTTACGCGTCAGCCCAAAAAAGTGTGTCTTCGGGGTGAGAACCAGATGCATGCTAGGGTTTGTAGTATTGGAGGCTGGAATATGAGTGGACCCTAACAAAGTTAAGGCCATCGTTAATCTAGCACCCCCTACTAACCTTAAAGAAGTACGCAGGTTGCAAGGTAGGGTATAGTTCATTAGAAGGTTTATAGCAAAGTTGACCAACAAGTTACACCCAATGCAACACTTACTAAAGAAAGGGGTTAACTTAGAATGGACAAAACAATGCCAACAAGCCTTCGATGATCTGAAGAAAGAGCTTTTACACCTTCCGATTGTTTACCACCACAGAGGGATAAGCCTTTCTACATCTACCTTGCCCGATGGAAAGCCATAACAGAAGAATTTGACTTGCATTATGTGAGCCAATCGTCAATGAAAGGTCAAGCCATAGCTACGCAACTCATGACCTCACCCGTTGATGATCGCGCAACCATAGAACTTGAATTCCCTGACGAGCATGTTAGCATCATCGACGCTATCCCATCACATCTCGATGCTACTTTGCATTTTGATGGTGTCTCGACTACACATGGTGGTAGCATAGCGGTTGTCATTACATTCCCCTCTGGGGATGTTCAACCGTTTGCTTATTGTTTCGCATTCCTTTGTAAGAATAATGTGGCAGAGTACGAAGGATTTCTCAGGGGCCTCTTAGCAGCCCAAGAATTAAAAATTCAACATCTGGAGATTTGAGGTGATCCACAACTCATTGTGAATCAAATCACTGAGGTCTATGCTTGCAAAGCTACTCATTTGTAGCCCTATTGTGACCTAGCCAAAAGTTTTCTTAAGTAGTTTGCAACAACAGATGTCGAAAACATGCTGCGTAATGAGAACATTGTAGCAGATGCTTTGGCCACTCTAGCATTAAGTGTGCCACCACACCTATTGATAAGTTTGTCCACTTCAATTACTGAGTGTACGGAGCCTATCACTCAAGTGGTACACATAGCATCTGTAAGTGCTGCAGATACCCAGGAGTGGTATGCCAACACTAAAGCCTATCTGCAACATGGCGAACCCCCATGTGGATTGACATCTACCCAAAGGGATGTGATTCACAAGCGTGCTTGGCAATATGTACTTATGGGAGATAATGCTTTATGCAAATGCTCCTTTGATGGGATATTGCTGGCATGCGTAAATGAGGAACAAGATTGGAAGGTCATTAACAAGATACATGAGGGATTGTGTGGTGGACACATAGCACCTAGGGCCATGGTGGAAAAAATCAGATGCCTAGGGTACTATTGGCCTCACATGAAGCACAATTGCCTAGCCAAAGTTAAGACTTGTGATACGTGCCAACGATATGCAAATCTTATACACATTTCACCTACCGAGTTGCACCTAATGCAGATCATGGGGCCATTTCAACGATGGGGAGTAGACATTATAGGACCTATCAAACCTAAGTCTTCTGTAGGGCATAGCTTCATCATCACCGCCACTAAGTACTTTATAAAGTGGGTGGAGGCTATTCCCCTTAGGAAGACTACATCTCAATAGGTTTGCCACTTTATATTAGATAACATCGTGATGAGGTTTGGGCTTCCCATGACTATTGTGATAGACAGTTGGCCATAATTTAGTAGTGCAGAAACCAAAACATTTTGCAGCAATCTTGGCATTAGGTAATTGTTCTCCTTACCATACTACCTGCAGGAAAACGGATAGGTAGAAGCGATGAACAAAGCCATCATCAACTTGCTCAAGAAAATTCTTAACAATAGCAAGAGGTGATTGCACAAGCAAATCCTCTATGTGCTGTGGGCTTATAGAACGACATGCAGAACAACGATAGGTAAGATACCTTATAGCCTTGTTTACAGATCTGAAGCAGTGTTGCCTCTTGAGCTATAGGTATCATCACTTTGAATGATCCTTTCAAACATCATGAGCGAAGCCTAGAACAATGAGTCAAGGATCATTGACCTCGACTCCATAGAGGAGGAGCATACACAAACACTTGGCCGGATAGAGCATTATCAAGACAGGAAATGGTAGAAGCATCATGCAAACCTACATTAACAGATGATAGAAAAGGGATATCTCATTCTCAAGGTTGTTCATGAACATGTGAACAAATTCTTAGCAAACTGGGAAGGCCCATTCATGGTCACAAAAGCCTATGGGAACAGAGCTTTCAAGTTGGCAAACATGGATGGCAACGAGTTTGCAAATCCTGTGAATCATTCGTATCTCAAGCCGTAGTACATCTAATGCATGAGCAAGGTAATAAAAATATTTTCTACGATGTAAAACTGGCAAAGCACATCCGCTACGATGTAAAACTGGCAAAGCTTGTCCGCTATGATGTAAAATTAGCGAAGGCAGTTCGCTATGACTATAAACTGGCACAGATAGTCTGCCATGACTATAAACTAGCACAGACTATTTGCCATGAGGAAAAACTGGCAAAGCATGGCTGCTACGATGTTAAACTAGCATATACAGTCCGCTACGACTTTAAACTGGCCCATCCACCATCCGCTACGACGATAAACTAGCACAACGGTCTGCTAGGACCTTAAACTAGCATAACAATATGCTAGGACCTTAAACTAGTGCCCCACGGTTTGCTGAGACCTTAAACCAGCACATCAGATGGTCTATGAGGACCTTAAGCTGGGTTCGTTGCATGTTCTCAGCATGCATCTATGACTCTACAAACAAGCGAGCGTGCATAGTGCTGACATGGGGTGGGACGTTGTAGTTCCAGAATGTAGTTCATGATGCCAAGAAAACATCCTCTAGAATATATGCAACACCACTACCCCTGGCATCTTGCTGATCCTCCGAAGATATCATTTGACATCTTACTGACCTATTAGAGGTACCACCACCATAGCCCATTGCCCTAGTAGTAGCTTCCATTATCAGCACCTGCTGCTGGAGTCCCAGCACTATTGTGGCCCAACCACAATGTTGCTATCCTCCATCCCTTTCCAGCACTTGAGCCCAAAAGATGTTTAGCTATTAGGAATCTCACCTTACAACTGAACTGCATAATGTTTGCCTTGGGTGGGGACTCCTGAACACTTGCATCACCACAACTCCTAGCTGCCTTGGTGCCAAATCCTCCACGCTGATGCTGCCAGAGTCACTGCTAGCCTTTTTGATTTGGACTTTGAATGCCTTAGTAGCAACATCCAAAGCTCTAGTAGCATCCAAAGCAAGCAAGACCTTTTCCATCATTCTACTTAATGGTTGTTTCTTTTGGTTTTCTGTCTGTCATGTTTTTAGGATACATGCCGGAGGGGCGTCAGTCAGAGGTGCATTTTGCCAGGATGGAAGGACACTACATCGTTACAAAGTGGTCATCTCGACTAGCTTGGCTACTTGGGAGTGCACATCTTGTCTGTCCCCTTAACCTCATTTACCCTGTTCCTTACACCTGCAATTCTCTTTCTCACACCTCTTTTATGAATTTTTCCTGATGCTTGTAAAGCCCTCCCATATGCTCAATCGTAAAGTCCATGATGCGCGTAACGCAACTTGCCACATGGGAAGCATCTGTAGGTGGGTCAAAGCCCCATGTGGATGTAAATAACTCATCCTATGGAGGAAACACCTATCCTACAACAACAAGGTTGTTCACAAATGAAAATGGAAAAACAACAAAAGAAAAGCGTAGAAGAGGAAAAGCTCATGCAAAAAAAAAAAAAAAAACGCATGCCCAAAACAAATGGCACATCATCTGTTTCACGATTACCATCTCTAAGCATTCCAATGAGAGGTCAGAAAACTACAAAAGAAGTATGCCCATGCATATCATCTCACTCACAAGCACTCCAATGAGGGACCACACTATGCTACATCTTTCCCTCCCTGAAACTTTCCTTGCAGATCCATCCTTTTCCCTTTCCCTACATGACTATCCTAGCACTCTCAAGCATAGATAAGCAACATCTTGGCAATTACTAGGGAGGGATGTTAGCATCTTGTTTGTCTTGGTGTTTTGTATTCTTTGTCAGTGTCTCTCGGGTTCATCCTCCAGACATCGACAAAGAGGGGCCAATGAAACACCATAAAATTTCGAGGCACTCTTGCTTCACCAGGGTCTTGGAACTGAGGCAAGGATTTCCACAAGTGTAGCCTCATGACCGTTTGGTAGGAAATGAATGCACTGAGATTAGATTGTCTAGTCTGGCAAGTTTTCTATCTCCAGAGCTGGCAGGCCTAATGGACTCTGTAGCCTACCCACCTAGAAAATTCACCCAACTGATAGTTTACTCAGAAACCATGCTAGGAGTTGTCGACGGTGCTCAAGATGGACAAAATAGTTCGACAAGTTTTCTAGTGAAGAAGTTTGCTACGCTATGTAGCGTAGCAAGCATCGGAAAATAGTTGTTCAGGTAATCAAGTGTAAACTGTTGCAGAACAAGGTGGTATGCTATGCTACGCTACGCAGTGTAGTGCAGTGTAGCAAAGGAAAATCAGAAAGGCCTAGCTTACCAAGTGGTTCCAATAGGGAAATTGCACTCGGCAAGCACTTTAGCCTCCAAAACTAGTTACCTTGTTCGACTTCAAGTCCTTTAGCAAAGTTTCTTACTAGAAAGTGGCAGATTGAACAAAAAGCAGGATTTGCTGGCTACTACGTTGTGCTACCCTACATAGCGTAGCACATCGTAGCGACAATACAAGAGTAGCAGAAAGTGTTTCAAATGCAAGTTCAGAATGTCCAAAAGCTTCCCTTCATAAGGGGCAAGCATGATCAAGCTTCAAACAAACGTTTTCAAGTTCAACACAAGTCACAGATAAAGCCAGCTACTATGCTATGCTATGCCACGTAGCATAGTGTAGCATAGCAAAGATGCAAAACCAAATAAAAATGCTTCGAAAGTTAACTCGACGTGCACCAAGGTTTCTAGAAAATGTTGTTGACTCCAACACAAGTTTTTTGTTCGAACTGGTGGCTACGCTGTGCTACGCTACATAGCGTAGTACAGCGTAGTGAGCAGCTACACCACGCCAATGTGCTACGCTACATAGTGTAGCACAGCGTAGCAAGTGGCTACACTACTTCAATGTGCTTCATTTCTTGCTTGCATTGTTGGCACACTTGATTCCAGCATTTTTAGTTTCGTTAACATGGTTGTAGCGTAAGCAAGTTCACAACCGGCATTGCACATCTTTGTAGTACAGGCACGTCAACATATGATGTCAAGCCTCATTTCTTGCCTACTCCTAGCCCTATAGATACCCCTATAGACAAATCTCAAAGGGTTGGCTTTTTTGCAGAAAGAACTAGAATTTTTGCATTGAAGAGAGCGGTTGGCAAGTTGGCAATTTGAGTTGGGTTTTTGCATTGGCGCTTTTTGCATGTTGGATTTTCTTTGCGGTTGGGCTTTTGACTCAAAGAATTGGCATTTTTGCATTAACAAAAGCGGTTGGCTGGTTGGCATTTTGCACTGGTTGGTTCTTCTGGTTGGCATTTCTCATCCAAAGAGTTGGCATCTTTGTGTAGTTGGCTTTTAAGTTCACACTCAAAAGCATAGTTGAGGCATTTTGAGCATTCTGGTCATTCTTGAACTCTTTGTGTGTCTTCGGTGTTGTATAACTTGTTATAAATTTTTAATCAAGGTGAACAATCGAATCCGCAACTTTGCGGCAGTGCATTCTCTTACCCTAGTTTATTCTGTTATCTCTTTATAGTTATCACTATTTGGCATTATGTTCTTTATTCCTGCATTTATTGATCGTTGATTTTGCCTCACATATCTCGCATTTAAACAACATTCACATAAGGTTAAGTTACACTGATTAAGTCGCTGTCTGATCAACCAGACCATTTAGGGTTCCCCACTTCTATTTTTTATCCAGCCTGGCCCTCACACGGATCCAGGGTTAAACTATTTGCCCAAAAACCTCTTGATGTTTCCAGCCATCGATGTTTTCAGTCGCTACAGCCAAATCCCATCCTCTACTTTGCCTAATCAACTTCCTGCCATCCACAATAATGCATAAAGTGGAAAGAAAGAGATGGAGAATGAGTGATGGACATATGAGAGAAGGTGAAAGTGGAACATTATTGGATCCCCAACTAGCCATTCAATTAGCTTATGGGTGTACATAAGCACATCCTCTACCCTGTCAGAGATCCACTACTACATTAGTTCACCGCTAGTCATTCACATAGTAGAGATATATTTCCAAGTCCTCTTTATAAATGTAAGGTTACACCTACCACTACCATCTAGGATTGATTATTCTATGGTCTAATAATTGGTGAAACTAAACTAGGGAAATGCATAATAAATCATCTAGAAGTCAAGATCTTGGTATGATTTTCCTTCATTCGTGTATGTATGCACAACAAGCTCCCTGAAGTTTGCTTTACTGGAAACCTCTCATCAATCCCTCTAGCTACACTAATCTATCCTAATCTCAATAGTAATTACATTACCAAAGGTTACTAAGAAAGAGACTTCTAAGCCTTCATGGTCATAGGTGGGAAAAAACAAGAGATTATCTTGGACTATTAAATTTGGTGATCAAGTGATCTAGGAAATAGGTTGAATATGAGAAAGACTTGCATAGTTATTGGTCCAACCACTCATTTTGATCTTAATTTGAGCAATGATCAGATCAATATGGGATAATAAAGATACCAATTTGTATGAACTAATAAAGTTAGAGTTACATTGCTTTTCGCATCACTCATCATCATCAATATCATTTTTCTTCTTCTTATTCTTCTTTTTTTCAAGATTTTTCTTATTTTTCTTTTTCATTTTTCATTCATTTCATTCTCTATTTCTTTCTTTCTCTATATGTATTTCATCTTTGCTTTCATGAGAAGAGGACTTTTGAATGGTGCATGAGAATTATGGAAATGATTAATGTACCAGATCATCACATGGAATCTTCATATTACATGAACATGAGAATTCATTCCTTACCACATGACATGCATAGGTCCATAATATCTCGAACCTCTTCTTATTAGGGTGGCCAAGCATGGTAGCATGTGCACCTTGGTCCAATCACATCAATCTAACCCATATAGTGATCACAAGGATTCTTGATGATACACCCTTTCCTTTCTAGTGACTAAGCATTCTTCCAAGATTCTAGAGCTCATATCCTAAGGCATGAACCCATCACTTATTCATAGTTCTAGTAGCAATAGCTTTAACAACTCATGGTGTGAGTTCTAGATCCTTGCTAATTTTGAGGCTATTTCATCAATGATGGATAGAAGAAAAGTGTGTGGATGAATTTTGTGTTGTGGGCATTTCATCAATCAAGGATCCACTTTGGATGTGTTTAGCATTTTCTCATCACTATCACATTTATAACTCATCCATCTACCATTGGCTTATCAGGATAGTGTTTATAAAGCACATGAACTAATTTTTCCTATACACATGATTAAAACACATAATAAAAGAAAAGAAAAGATCATGAATGATTGTCCATTATGCTCAAAAATGCAAAGATATAACTAACAAAAAAATTTATTAAAAGCACACAAAAATGCAAACCAAAGAAACAAAAAAAATAAAATACAAATCCAACAAACAAACCGTACTATACCATCGAAGCCACTACATTGAGGGCTTTTTATCCATCACTAAGTTCAAGGCTGATACCTAGCAAGCTTCTTGATGAACTATTTATTTAGAAGAGTACCCTCCTTGGTTTTGATTCTTTGAAGATAATGATAAAGACAATAAGCATGAATCCTTATAGACCTTTTTATTCTTATTTCTTTTATAAAAATTCTTTTTTTTGTGAGGTGATGACTTTATTTCCATGGAAGGAACATGATGATTGTGATATGATCCAATAGTGTATGATGATGGAAAAAAAGGATAGTAACTTGCATTAAGGAATTGGATATGTTTCCACCATGGTAGATCTAAAACTCCCTCTTGTAATGGTATAGAAGGCCATGATGCACTTTGTTGGACTTGTAGTTGTTGAGATAGTTGTAGTGCATATGGCCAATATTGGTGGGGTATTGCATGAGGTATTTGGTTCATGGCCTACTAAGTTTTATGATAGGAAGAAGGATAATATGAAAATATTATTGTGATGTAGAGGAAGCACTCCAAGAATCAAGTTTCATCCCTTATTGAAGTTGTGGCTGAAAAAATGAACCATAAGAATAAGGAATTTAATCATGGTAAGGCCTCTTACTTCTTGTTTTAACTTTGCTAGTTGATTCAATGAATTATTTTTTCAAATCCTTGAAACATAAAGCCATATTTTGATTTAGCATGCTACAAACCTTATCAACAACATTATCAAGGACTACCAAAGTATTTTTCATTCTCATGCTTTCCTAAACAAGGGATTTAATAGCATTAGAAGGTTGAATCTTACATTTGAAATTCTTTACATCCTTTTGAAATTGGGAATTTATGTTAGCTTTCTTTACATTTGCATGCTTATGCCATTCAGCTTCCAATTTAACTACATCGTCCAATACAACAACAATCTTAGTCATAGTTCTTTGATAAAGATCATTGATGATATATATATCCATCCTTTCATAATTTCTTAGTCTTACTCCTTCCATGAGGTGCATTAATTGGTCATGTTTGTTGAACCCATAATTTAGATGTTGTTTGAACATGTAATTGTACCATTCAATGGCTACATCCAATGATTCATTGGTATTCTACTTCCATCCTGCTATCTTCATTTTAAGATTTGCAACTTGCGCATAAGATTAAAATTCAATGTGAAAAGCTTTTAACATGCATATCCAAGAAGAGTTGGAATTGGGTGAAAGAGATTGATATGATGTTTTAGCATAATTAGTGAGTGTGTGAGCAAGAATATGGAGCTTCTACCACTAACTATTCAATTCTTGTAGGTCACAAGAGAAAATAAATGTTTTAACATGAAGCTACATATCATCATTCGACTACCCATTGAATGTGGAAATGTTAGTCATATCAATATTTTTAATTCTTCTCACCTCAAAGCTTTCAAATGGGATGCAAACTGCTTCATGAATTTGACCATAGTAGGTCCATGGAAATAATAGCTCATCCAAGCCATCAACACCTTCATTCAAATGAAGATAAGATAAAGGTGGAATGATGGACTACTTTAGATCACCATAGGTTTAGCATAGGTCCCATAGACAAAGATGCATGGACTTCCTTCCCCTAGAATTATTTGTATTGTAGCAATGGGAGTGTCTAGGAGAAGGTCTTGCCTACTTCCTAGCATGTATGCGGGTGTAATCCTACTCCGTAATTATATCAAGAATATTTTACTTTTCATGAGTAGCATACTAGTGTTGGGGTGAAAAGGTTCACAATTTGTGAAATCCTTGATGAAGCCATGATTGAACAAAGCCTTCTTAAAGGTGGAAGGTGTAGCTTCTCTAGGTTTTTTACAAAATATTCCATGAGCATCACACTATCATCCTAGTTTATCTTGATGAAATTTTATTATAATAGGGAATGCTACTTCAATCACCATGTTTTTAAAAGTGATTTGGACTAACTAATAATTCTACACTAATCTATTTTCATCACTCAATTTAGCCATGATTTCTGTAGTCCTTTATTTCCTAAAAAATGAAAAAGTTAAAAAATGGTAAATTTTTAAGTATTTCAAGGAAATTCATGAATGCCTTCCTTGACAATGGTGCCAATGATAGGGATCATGCCAATTTTAGACTAATGAAATTATATAATATAAAATGCAATGTGGTTTATTTATAAGCTTCAAAAATAATGTTGAGTGACTTGCCAAGAGCACTCATGGATATCATTGCATTTCATAAAATATAAAAGATATTATAATGGATATGATACAATTAAAACCCATGTTACCATGGTAGGGGATACAAAGAATATTTATAATGTTATATTTTATAATTTTTCTAGATTTTATGAATATAAGAACAAAACAAACATAAAAACATGTTCATCATAATCCCTCTTGGGAAAGGTACAATGCTTGTGTTGTAATTCCCTCTTGGGGATAGGTGTAACACCACACAAAAAATGCAATAAATATGACTCTTAGTTACAACCTTGATGATCCAACATCATGCTATGTAGTTATTATCTCCTTGGGCAAGGATGAATTGTTATAGCTTATGAATATGAGAATCAAATAAATAATTTCATTATTTTAATAATTTATAATATTTATCATATTTTAAATATTTAAGACATTAATGATGGAACAAGGAAAAATCATAATCTTTATTCATTATGCAAACATTGGACTCCACATTAATCAAACGGTTCTAGGCTATGTAAGCATAGTAGCACTTTGATAGAGTTTAGTTGCAATTGTGAAAGTGATGACTTAAAAGATACACAATACAAGGGAGAAAATCAACTTATACAAGGGAGGAAGAGTTCTTCATATAAACTAAATGACAAAAGACTAAATGAAATCCAAATTAAGACTAAGATTGACTAAATTATGTGTGAGAGCTCATCCCAAGTATTTATAGTTTTATTAATAAAATCAAGGAGGTTCATCAACACTTAGGTGTCAATGAAGATTCATTAACATAACCTTGGTTAATTAAAATGTACTTTTGACACTTTGGCCTCAAATTGGACAAGCTTAGGGTGTGTTGATAGGGATGTGTTGATGCCCCTATGTGGACCTTTTTGTGTGTAAAAACACTAATTAAAATGAAGATAAAGTTTATGTGTGTGGTTATAGGACTAAGATGAGATGACAAGGAATGCACTAGTGTAAATAGAAGGAGCAAGTCATCCACAAGGTCTCATCGTTTCATCCACAAAAGGAAAGCTTAAAGGAAAAGAATTCAAAGAACATGGGTAAGAATTTTTTTCATCATTGAAACATGTGGAAGATCAAGATTGTGGAAAAGGAATGATGAATTAATTATGCAAAGGAAGGTTGAATAAAGATGTCTCTAAGAAATAGTAGACGTCTTAGCAGAATTGGAGGATGCATAGGCAAAAACATCTTCAAGAAATAGACAATGTATTTTCTCAGGCAAAGATGTCTTCCATCAAGCAAAGACATCTTCACATAATGCAGGCTAGTTTCAAAAATAAATTTTTCATTAAACAAAGACATCTTTCCAGAATGGAACTTTCAGAAAGATGTCTTTCCCAGACAAGGACATCTTTCCAAAATAGAAGGGAAATATAGAAAGATGTCTTAGGCATGAAGAAGACATCTTCCATGACCAATAGTGACCATTTGCTAGCTATTGCATGAGTTCCAAGATGGATTTGAAAACATAGCAGCTATAAGAAGACATCCTATGCATTGAGAAATATGTAAGCTTGTGTACAATCATTGTCTAATCATTTGTCTATCATTGTAATAACTATTGCTCTTCATGGTATCATCATTTATTCATTGTAAAGTATGATGTACCTTAAAGTACAAGGATCAAAAAATGAAGTTGCATTCATCATTTGTAGTTATTCTCCCTTGTTGCCCTGTGGGGTTAACGTGAATCTTGTAAGAAGGCATCTTCCTTGAGCTTGTTAGGATCCTATGTGATTGAGTGATTGGTGTTGTGGCACAACACTCCAGAGTGGAGATCAAGATTGTAAAGGTTGTGGAATCCTGGAAACCACATTCCAAGCTTGATAGGACCTTGTGGGATTAAGTGGTTGATGTTGTAGCATAAAACTCTAGAGTGGGACTTGAAGATTGTATAGGGTGTGGACCCTTCAAACCACATTTGAGAACAACAAAGTCTAGAGGTGTGCTTGCAATCTACCCTTTGAGTGTGGATTACCCAAGCTGGGGAACCATGTTAAATTTGATGTGTGTGTGCTTTGTCTCAAAAATGTTTAATTAGGGAACTAATTCATCCCCCCCTTCTAAGTTGAATGATCCACAAGTGGTATCAGAGCCTGGTACTCTTTTTTGTCATGATCAACTTCAAGAGTGAACAATGAATGGGACATCTTACACAAAGCCACCCATGTTTGAGATATTTGAATTCACCTATTGGAAAGCTAGAATGTAAGGGTTCTTCAAATCCATGGATTTTGAAGTGTGGGAGTTAATCCTTGAAGGCTATGCTCTGCTTATTGATAGTTCCAATGGCATTGTCAAGCCTCACAACAAATGGACATAAGAGGAAAATGATAAGTTCATGTTTGATTTAAAAGAAAATAATTATTTATATTGTGCATTGAATAAATCTAAATTTAATCGAGTAGCAAGATGTAAAATGACCAATCAAATTTGGAAAACTTTAGAAGATACTTATGACGGAACATCTATTGTTAAGAAATCAAAATTATTAGTTTTACAAAGTGATTATGATAAACTCAAAATGAGAGAAGGTGAGAAAATAAATGATTATTTTTCTATAGCTAATGATCTTATTGTGGATTTTAGAGGAACAAGAAAAGATCTACCTAAAATCAATGTCATCATCAAAATGATTAGAACTCTACAACTAGAGTTCAAACAAAAGATTACAGATATGGAGGAAATCAAAAATTTCTCAACATTAAAATTTGAAGAGCTTCAAAGCACTCTCATTGCTTATGAAATGAATCTCATAAGTGAAGGAGCAATATAAGAAAGAATTATTTCTCTAAAAACTGTCTTCAAGGAGAAAGAGTTAAATGAGCATGATGAGGGTAGCGAAGATGAGATTTCATTTCTCTTAAGAAAAGTACAATGATTGCTTACAAGAAGAAACTATGGTACATCTCAGCAAAGACCCAATATTTTCAAGGATAGAGATAGAGTTAAAAAATTTTTAAATGCTTCTAACTTAGATTTCTCTTCTATAGAATGTTGGGTTTGTGGAGGAAGAGGCCATGTGACCTTCGAATGTCCTAGTGATCCTAGTGATAGAAAAGTATAGCTAAAGAATAGATCCAATGATGAGGAATGTTAACATTTATACAAGTTGGGATGATGGTAAGCAAAGTGAAGAAGAAGCATGTAATTCTTCAAAAGCTTCACATCTCATTTGCATGGCACTTACAGATGAAAATTCCTCACATATGACTGAACAAGATGGTAAGTGTGATAAGATGTATAGTAAATTTAAAGAAGAAACTTTTATTTTACATCATTTGATTAGGAAGGTAAAGAAATTAGTACTTTCTAATCTATATGCTATTCATGCTAAAGTGAAAGAAGAGATCTTAGACATAAAAGTTAAGATTCAACAACTAACGTCTTTTAATAAGGAGTGCAACAAGGTTCAAGAAGAGGAGACTTCTAAAAAAAAACCAAAGAATTTAGAGGAAGCCACACATGAAAATTCAAGCTCAACACATAAAAATTCAAGCTCGACACATTTAAATTCAAGCTTAAGCATAGTCAAGTTTGATAATTTTGATCATGAGGATAATACTTTATTTGTTTGTAAAAATTGTGATTGTAAGCAAACTCTTAACTATACTCATGATGATCAAAACAAGATTAATGCTTGATCTTGTCAAAAAGACTTTGGTAAGGAAATTATGTAGGTACCAATAAGTGAGAATGAAGAGAAGTGGAGTAATGAAAATAATGCAACAAATGATAAATGATTCTATCATACAGAACATAAGCAAATGGAGATATCACATACACAATCCAATGAAAAAGAACCCAAAGATGAGGAGATACTTCATGATAGGGGATCTCATCTCAGACTCCATTAATCTTCTCTCCACACTAGCAAGCAAGGTGAGTTCAGGTAAGTTTCCATCTCTTTTCATGCTATTTTATAAGAATATGATTTAAAAAGTCCAAAATTATTTTGGTCTTGAAAATGGTGGTATAATTGTTTGGAGCATCACTTACATTCATTTTTGAGCTCAATACAATTGGTTCTATGAAAAAATGTGTGTACCACTTATTTTGATTTTTCTTGGATTATTATCTTGTAATATTTTTTTGCTTTCAATCTTGTTTAAACCTCTTGTGATGATCTACTTCTAAGCTCATGAATTTTTGGGATATGTTTTCTATTGTAAGATAAGACATGCCTTTGAAAATTTTATTAATGTTACTTACCCTCCACATTTTTGAGTCATAGTTGTAGTGTTTTGGTGATTTACAACATTTGTACATTAATGTTAAAAGCCCAAGATAAGCATCACATGTATAGGGGGAGCCTATTCCTCATTATCCACTACCATCTTGGAGGTCACAAATGTAGGGGGAGTCTTTGGAGACTTTAGTCAAGAAATATTGAAAAAACAAGGTATTCCAAAATGAGCAAGATAAGGATATCATGAGGTATTTTTTCTTTCAAGTGGATGGCTGAGTCTTGAATTTGTGTTCTTGATGAAGTGTATATACATATTTATCTATCAACATGATCATCACTTTGTTTTTAAAAAATGGTTCTGGCATTACCTTATACAAAAAGAAAATATGCATGTTTCTCTCATGGCTTCCATATCCTTGTGTTTATGTTTTTTCAAATTTTTGGTTGAATATAGATATACTAGTTGTAATGGGATCATTGTTTCAAATAGTTAGGCTACTTGATCTATATTTGGTATCTAGCATCAAAATTATGTGTCATTTTTGGATTAGTTGTAACTCCTTGTTTTGAACTAATGAGAGTAAATCTTAATGTATCTTTAGCCAAATTATTCGATATTCAAGCATAAGCTAAAGCAAGAAGTACCGATACTTTTATGAAAGAATGCAAATAGTGATATTATTCCTTGTAAAAATATGATCAAGAACATGATCTTTTTTATTATTAGAAAGTGTCCATGATTTTGATTGAAATATCTTTCAAGTAGTTTGCTTTGAGATTTGGCATGGTTGATTTCACATTGTAAAGTTGTATTGCTATATTCTCCTTATCATAAATATTTACAAAGATGGAGAATATTAACTATTAAAAGAATCTTGCACTATAAACTACTAATGACTTATTAATTGAGAAACAAGTTACTTGATCTTCGAGGTTTATACTTCACTTCTAGCTTTAAGTTTGAATATTGCTTGAAAGGCTTGGATTAGTTCTTGACAATTTTGGGACAGGTCATCATGCACTTTAACTAATATTCTTGCTTAGTTACATTTTTTTATTGGTTATGCATAGTCTTTGAAATTATTTCTCTTTTATGATATCTCTTTTGAACTAAGTTTATCTGATTTATCCTTTTTGTTACTGTTCAAAAAGGAGGATAATAGTATGATTATATTTGTATGATCACTCATCCATTTTCTTAAGTTTGAACATCACCAAAAAGGTGGAGATTGTGGACCTTTTGGTGGGTTAAAACATTAAGTAAAATGGAGACAAAGGTTGTTTGTGGTTGTAGGACCAAGATGAGATGACAAGGAACACACTAGTATAAACACAAGGAGAAAGTCATCCACATGGTCTTAAGGTTTCATCCACAAAAGGAAACCTTAAAGGAAAGTTATCATCATTGAAGCATGCAAAAGATTAAGGTTGTGGACAAGGAATGATGAATTCATCATGTAAAGGAAGGTTGAACAAAGATGTCTTTGAGAAATAGTAGACATCTTGGCAGAATTGAAGGATGCACAAGCAAAGACATCTTCAAGAAATAATAGACGTCTTTCCTTAACAAAGATGTCTTCCATTAGGAAAAGACGTCTTCATAGAATGCAGGCCAATTTTAGAAAGACATGCTTCATCAAATAAAGACATCTTCTCTAATGAAGATTTCATAAAGATGTCTTTCCCAGATAAATAAATCTTCCCAGAATAGAATGGAAATACAAAAAGACTTCTCAAGCATGAAGAAGATCTCTTCCATGACTATTAATGACTACTGGATAGCCATTGCATGAGTTCCAAGATGGATTTTAACGCAAAAAGCTATAATAAGACATCATATGCATTGGAAAATGTGCAAGCTTGTGTACAATCATTGTCTAATCATTTTTCTATCATTATAATCACTGTTTCTCTTCATTGTATCATCATTTGTTCATTATAAAGTGTGCTATACCTAAAAGTACAAGGATCAACAAATTAAGTTGCATTCATCCCTTGTAATTATTATTCTTTATTTCCCTACGGGGTTGATGTGCTTCTTGTGGGAAGGCATCTTACTTGAGCTTGTTGAGTTCCTATGGGATTGAGTGATTGATGTTGTAGCACAACACTCTAGAGTGGAGATCAAGATTGTAAAGGTTGTGGAAGCTTAGAAACCACATTCTAAGCCTAACAAGACCTTGCAAGGTTGAGTGGTTGGAGTTGTAGCATAAAACTCCAAAGTGGGGCTTGAAGATTATATAGGGTGTAGACCCTTCAAACCACATTTGAGAGCAACAAAGTTTGGAGGTGTGCTTGTGATCTACCCTCTGAGTGTAGACTATCCAAGTTTGGGAACCATGTTAAGTTTGGTGTGTGTGTGCTTTCTCCTAAAATGTTTGAATTTAGGGAACATATTCATTTCTCCCCTTTTAATTTTAACTATCCATACCCTACACTGACATAGGGTAGTCAGTGCATCCTCAAAATCACAATTTATATGATGGATCCTTGGTGAAAGCCAATAATTGAGGAAGCATGATAGAGGATCCATAGAACATCTAAATGAATTAAAAATCATCCTATGAAGCTTGAAATCATACAAACAATCTCAAAGTGTGACATATGGAACTAAGGTATATCTTGGAAGATTAAGAACCTCAACTAGACATGCTAGGCTATAAAAATAGGGCATATGAAATACTTCCCAAATCTAGGGCTTATATTTGTCATACAAATTACCACTAGAAATCTCATCAATCATCACAACTTGTGTTTAAGCATACATAAAGCATATGTCAATAATCCATTTCTATTACATCACATAAGCTAATAGTGATTCATTGGTAAGTCTTGGATCCNAACCCAATACTATTTTAAGGGTGTCTCATTACTAATTGGTTCACACAACGCATTCTAGCTTCACCCATTGACTTATCATAAATGGCCAATGCTACATGGATTATAACATAATCATAAGATGTACTAGGTTAGCTTAGCCTTAGGAATCACATATACTAATACCCCATGCACACATGTATGACATATATACTAGTAGATACAAGCATCTTGTTCTACATGATCTTGCATAATAAGAATCATATGATTTAATAAATTATTATGAAAACATAACACATTAGTAGTTATTACAACTTATGCTTCATGATCATGTATATAATGCATATGACATATCGACATACATATTAGAACCCAACATGTACAAAACTAGTGGTAAGGGTCTCAAATCAATCATAACATAGCTAGCATAATCCATAATTATATTGCAAAGAACATATAACATATCCATCCATCCTCAAGGTAATACCATGTTTATATGATTTACACATCTACATCACATCCATAATTAGAACATTCTCATATATATATATGTCACACACATTATCCTGCATGCATAATACCTCCAATAGATAGCTTTGGGAAACATGAGAACACATTCCTAATCATTATGCATCATTGCAATCATAAATATATACTTTAGTTGTTATTACTAGTGAGAACTTAGCTTTAATAAATCAAAATTGAAACTAAAGAATTCAAACCTACACACACATTTGAGAACAAGAAAGAAACAAATCTTTATTATTGCTGGAAAATGAAAGAGAAATCCAAATGTTGGAAGAAAAAATCTAGGAGAGGCAAGTAATTAAGATTCAAAATGATATACTTACACACAAAATGGCTATGAAGCCTCAAAACAATGGATGCTCAAATAGAGCTTAACATCACACCCTCCTCACTTCTTTCTCTCTTTTCCAAATGGATGCTTATGAGGTCCATTTATACTTTTTCATCATGGCCTTGCTTTGCCTTTGACATTCAAAATTGAAATTTTAAGTCTATTATAATCCACACAATAACATCCCATGGATGGATAAGATGTGTTTCGGGAAGAGGAGACATCTCATCCAAGAGCAATCATTTCATAGAGGAGATGTCTTGCAAGTAGTGTAGACATCCTAGTTCTAGAGGAGACATCTTGTAGGTGGTGTAGATGTCTTTCCAAAGTTGTAAGCTTGTACAAGAGACATATAGCTTGTATGATAGATGTCTACACTTCAAATAAGACATCTTGTCTTGGTAGGAGATGTATATTTTGGAAAGGGAGACACCTACACTCTAAGGGAGATGTCTATACTTTAGAAGAGACATCTATCTTGGTAGGGCCAAAAATAAAGATGCTCATTTTGAGGTATGAAATGTTTAGACATCTTCAAACATGTTTGTATTGATTCTAGAATTTCTTGAAATTATCAAAATAGCTGAAAAAAACCTCAAAACATGCCAAAATACTTAAAAACATAGAGAGATACTACAAACAAACATGAAACACTCATAAACCTCAAGAGACACACAAAACAATTCCATTGAGGATGATACATGGGTTGGGTGATATCCTCATCATCTCTCCCATTCTTAAAATTAAAGCTTATCTTTAAGTTGGTTGTACACTTAGGATAGCATTAAGCTCACATAAAACCAAGTCTTTATCATGAATACAAATTGCATTTTTGGGTCCCTCATCATTTCAATGCATCAAGTACTCATGTATTTCTTGGCTCCTTGTGCTTCTAGCTTTCCTTTCTTGTAGCACAAATGGTTTTATTGATGAATTGGATGAATTTTGATCTTAAAGTGCATCTTTGAGGATCTCATGACTATTCTCCATGTTAGATGTAAGCATTTTTCCATGGAAATGGCTCAAATCTAAAAAATTGAACATGCAAGAAAATAAAAAATGATTAGGAAGATCTAGCTCATAGGCATTTTTATTTAGTTTGGGCTTGATCTAAGATAGACCAATATTCTTGGGATTTGAACTTGGTGAAGTTTACATTCTTCAATCTCTTCTTGCCGAAATGGAGCCATACATAAATATCAACATTTAATATCACCTTTTTCTTTCCCAAGTTCTTGGTAGTAGCAACTTATTTTGCCTTGCCTTCAAGTTTTGTCTTTACTTGCTTATGGAAGTCTTGCATGATTTTCATAAAATCTAAACTAACATGCACAAAATCATTAAATTTTCTTAAATCATCTACCATCCTATGAGAATAACCATATTTTTTCTTAAATGAACTTTCCCAAAAGTTAGAATAATAAGAATTATTCTAACTAAACTTAGCTTATGATAAAATATTTTTCCATCTATTAGGATGATCTTCACAAAGACACCTTAAAATTTTTAGCAATGATTTAATTTCAACTTTAGTTAGGCCAATATTTTTTATACCCAATAGTTTTCACAATGACCTCCAAAAACTTGCGGATGATAAACACTAGAAAAAGGATAATTTTATATCCAATAGTTTTTACAATGACCTCGAAAAATGACTTTTAAATTTAACATCTCTATCACTTAGAATATTTAATGGGAGATCATGTTATATTACAAAATTTTGAAAATAAAAGTAAGCAACATGAGATTCCCTTACAAGGGATAAAATTGGCCATTTTTTTAAATTTATCAACAATAACAAAAATAGAATCATGACTAGCTTGTGTCCTGAAAATCCAAAAAATAAAATCCATAGAGATACTTTCCCATAAAGCATTAGGAATTGACAAAGGAAAATAATCTCCAACAATATCCTTACATCCCTTTTCATTTTTGGCAAACAATATGCTCTGCAACAAATATATTTATATCATTTTGCATACTTGGATAATAGTAGCTCTTCCTCGTAAGCTCATAGGTCTTTGTCTTATTCATGTGAAAAGCCATATTGTAATTATGATTTTCATCCAAAATTATTGACTTGAAATCATACGTTCGTATACATACCTTATCATTCTTGAAGAGGATACCATATTGTAGATGATAGTCCTTCCACCTATCCACTCTACCAAGAAATGGAGCGTTAAGGTCTTTTCAAACCTCTTTAAAATTATCATCATGAGAGTAAAAGAAGTCAAGGCCTTAAGTCCTTCTACTTGAGCATATGAATGATTCACAATATGATACTATATTAATTTTTCTACTTTTATGTTTTAGCACAAAGTGGAATTCTTAGATCTACTCCATTCATTTCATATGCTTAGCACTTAACTTATTTTGTAAATTCAAGAATTATAATGCCTTGTAATAAGTCAATATCAAAAATTCACTTCCCATTAAATAATGCCTCCAATGTTTTATTGCCTAAAGTATGGCATTCAACCCTTTTTTATAGAGACTATAGTTTTTCCTTAATTCATTCAATTTTTTAGAGAAAAATGCAATAGTTGTACCTTCTTGGAATAGCACCCCTTAAAATATAAGTTCGCTTCCATGCACCTTAACTTCAAAAATGTTGAAGAAATTTGGAATAGTCAATACTAGTGCATTACAAATTTTTTCTTTCAAAGATTGGAATTATTTTTCCATATTTTCATTTCATACAAAATTTGAATTCTTCTTTAAACAACCAAGCATAGGACATGCAGTAGAATTAAAATTTCAAATAAAATTTCTATAAGAACCAACCAAACCAAGAAGAGATCTTACCTTTCTCACATGTTTAGGTGAAGGCCACTCCTTGATTACCTTGATCTTTCTTGAATCCATTTTGACTTCGTTTTTGAAAACATCATGAACAATTTATTTCTTTATAAAATAATATTTCCTGGAAATAATTACTAATTTGGCCTCATGCAAATTTCAGTATACTAATCTTAAGTGTTGCACATGTTCCTCCTCATTAGAACTTCATGCAAATTTCCCAATAAGATCCCTCAAATCTTCATGCATAAGTCTCATGAATGTTGCTAGAGCACTAGTTATTCCAAAAGGCATGACTAACCATTTTTACAAATCATCTAATGTCTTAAAGACTATTTTTTATTCATCTCTTGGTGTAATATGAATTTGTTGATTGCCACTATTTAAATCAATCTTGAAGACACTTTTAGCATTAGCAAGTACATTAAGAATGTCATCCATTATAGGAAGAGAAAGCCTATAGTTGATAGTAAGCCTATTGGCAACCATAGAATCTATGACTGTTTTCATCTGATCTATATCCTTCTTTGGAATAAGTACAATTGAAATAATACAAGGAGAAATGGATTTATTAATGAAGCCACTAGAGAGTAATTTATTTGCTTATGTAACTCCTTCCTTTGAAATGGGTTCAGTAAGATCTCTCATTTGGAATGACAGCTCTAGGCTTAAAATTAATTTGATGTTGAACTGACTTCAAAGATCCCAAAGACCCTGCTATCATTGAATGTAGGCAATCCTTGAGACTTAGGGGGCAAAGTCCTGACTTTGTAGTAAGAAATGAAGAACACTATAACTTCATATTCACCAAGATCCAAGCTAGCATGGCTATCCCATCAGCAGAAGGAGAGGCCAAGAGGGAATTCGAGCTCATCCATCACCATGGAAAAGAGTATATTTCTTCCCCCTATGATCAAATGCCCCTTAATGACATCTATGCTTGCATCTTAGCCCTTCTCATTGAGGTTGATAAGAACAACTAGAAGGCTACCTCCAAGGGTCTTTTTCAATAAGGGATCCCACAAGGCATAGTTTCCACCTCTATCCCCTTTACCTCTTCCTCTAGATAGGTCCCACAACCTTCATCCCCATTGTACTTGATCATGTTTGGGCCTACGCCAATCATTGTTGCACACTAGGCACAATCAGTGTCACAACCAACCACCTTTCACTTATCCATGCCCTTTTCTACTGAACCTAGGTTAGTTCGAATAATGGTAGTGGTAGCTACTACTACTAATCTACTGACTAGCCATGTGGGATCCACAATGGGGCCTTAAGAAACCCAAGGGTTTCACACCCCTTTTGTCCCATTTGTGCCCTAGATACTAACATAAACGTTTTTTTCCTCATTTGGTCCATAAACTATGACCATGACACAATTGATCCCTTCCATTTTGCAACTAATAGTGAGGCTAGAAGCCTCACAACAAATACCATAGCCACACATGCAAGCCTTGTAGTTGGCAAGGCCACCACAGGGCTTGGATTAGGCTTTCTAGATGATCTAGGACCTAATGAAGGAGTTGAAGAGGCTCAAAGCCTCTACTTCTCAAAGTGTTAAGATGATGGATTTTTACTAGGATGATCCCATTAGTCCTGTGATCCCACCCTTGACACTTTCTCTTAGTTTCCCTATTCCAGAATTCAACAAATATGATAGAGAAGGTGATCCCAATGCTCACCTGATAACCTTTTGATCCAAATGTTTGCTATTGTAGTCATGGCCTCATACTATCATGAGGACTTTTCCTATGTTCTTAACTAGGAAAGAACTTGATTGGTACTACACACTATCTAGAGGATCCATATACTTTCTTGAGGACTTGATAGCCTAGTTTCTTAACCTCTTCAAGTATAACTTGAAGCTTAATACCATGCTTGACCAACTTATGAAGATCAAGCAGGGATCCCTAGAACATGTGCATAAGTTCATCCAATAGTGGAATGGATTACTCAACAAGATACTAGAGCCCATAGATGAAACCCACCTTTTGGCTATATTTAAGAGGATGCTAATGACTTTATCATGTCCAAACACTACTATCTTGATTTGTGGTCCCTCAGCTAAGCATTCTCCTAGATCAAGAACATATAAAATGCTATGGAGGCCAATCATGACCCAGCCTACCTAGGATAAAAAAATCAACATATGCAAAGAAACAAGGAAAGGAGAAAACAAACAACATGACTGTAGTGATTCTAACCAAAGAGAGAAAGACCACTAACCAGAGGGCAAGGAACACTACACCTAAGGTCCTCACTAACAACCATAATAACCATGATAAACCTTTGGGGCTACCGCATTGAATACAAATAGATCTAATTTTGTGCAAAAGGACTATAGCAAGTGCACTTCTTCACCTTTGAAGTCATTTGAGTTGCTAGATGAGATTTTGAAAAGTTGGCACATGCAATATAAGCATATGATCGAAGCCACTCTAAAGAAGCATGAGCGGCTATGCAAAATAGCCAAGGATCCTACTCGAGCAACAAAGGATGGCCCTCAAATACCTATGTACTTTAAACTAGACCACTTTTTCCACTATTACTAGTTGCCTGGTCATGACATAGATTTTTTCCTTATGTTGAAGGATGACTTGTAGAAAATGATAGACAAGGGAGAGATGCTCCTAGATGCTTCCAACTTGGTCTGACTAGAAAATTAATCAATGCAAGTGTACAAGGATCCATTGAATGCTAATAACAGCCCCTATGTTATTTCAACATTCAACATAGATGACAATTGGAGACCAGTGAGGGAACCATTCATATCTAGGTACCCTCTCATGATGAAAGGGCCTATTCAGCTTTCACTAGCTCAAGATCCCCTTTCTTTGTGAGAGTACCATCATGGGCACATCCAGGAAAACATTTTGTCATCAGGATGCCCCAACCTAACACAACTCCACTAGCTGTAGCCCAACCAACTAACATGACCACATAATGAGCTCTTGTGGTGGCCAATGCTACTACCTCTTCCTCACAACCAAAAATTAACAACCAAAGACTTCAACCAAGCAAAGGAAGAAGAATAAGCAAAATCCTAGCAATAAGGGTGATAGGTAAATAAAGGCACAAAAGGAAATGGAGCCACCAAAGCCCACTTCCACCTCATCAATGCCCATGACCTCCTCTACCTAGCCCACTTCAACCAAAAATCCATAGACCAAAAAAAAGAGGAGAAGACCTAGTAGTAATCACATAAGGCCAAAGTTCACATTTTGGGATGCATGAACAAAGTGAGGCACAACTGGGGCAACAACCCACAACCAATGATAAAAGGTTCCTCAATGTGATGGATATGATCAGAAAATCCCTTAAGAAAAAGAACACAACTTTGAGCTTATATGACCTAATCATGACTGTTGTAACACATCGTGAGGTGTTAGTTAAAATTTTGAATTCTATCCCCATTAGTGAGGACATCCTTGCTAATGAGGAGTCCATCCATGTAGTGATGGTTCCTCCCTCTCCAAGGGAGAGGAAGTTAACACTCCTAGTATTTTGTGATAGTGAAATCAAGGCCAATCCCAAAAATGATGAGGTAACTAGGGCTCATCTATTCATAGCCATATGCAGAGGACATTTTAATGTGCATTGGATGTATGTTGATGATGGAGTTGCAACAAACATCATCCCATGCATAATCATTGAATGCTTGGACTTAATAGAGAAAATATAGCCTATAACAACCATAGCTCTCAAGTCCTTCAATGGATCAAGGGCTTCCATCAAGGGGTCTCTCTCCTTGGACTTTGTGGTAGGGGAGCAATTCCTCATGATCGCCAATTTCTTGGTGGTGAAAGAGATGTAGTTTCCCTAGCTGGCAACAATGTGAACATAGAGTAGGGGTATGAAGTGGAGCTTCAAGAGGAAACTCCCAACCATGAAGTCCATCAACCCAAGAGAGAAAAACAACCCATGAAAAATAATGATGGGCAATAGGATGTGTCATTGGATAAGGTCCCTTTCAACATCATTAGTGAAGGGGATGGTGAGTATAAATTTTTTTAGAATAGGCCTTATACATTTCCTAACCTTTCAAAGATTTGGAAAAGTTTGCATAAGTAATGTGCACCCCTACTCCTTCCATGCTATGCCCTTATGAACTTTATAGCCATTTCTATCATAACCATTTAATCTAATTTTTCTCTTTGTTAAGTAGTTATTGCCTTTTTTTTTTGCCTATGTTTCATTTTAATTTTTATGCATATAGCCTAGAAGTTTATTTTATTTGCATTTTCATTTATGATACCCTTATTTATTTCTTTATTTTTCTTTTTTAGCATGATATAAACTAAAAAGCCATAAAAGCTTTAAAATAATATGAGTTTATCTTCAGCCATAGTTCACTAAAACTTTAAGCTAGCAACATGGCCTACCATGGTCTTAAATTGGAAAAAATAATCACACAATATGGCCTGCCATTGCCTAAAACTAGCAAACATTTATTTTATTTTATTTTATTTACATTTAGCCTTTAAACGCATCACTTAGCTATTTAACTTTATAGCCAAAATTGCCAACATATCCATTTACAACATTTACAATACTAGATATATATATATAGCTAAAAATGAAACCTAAAATTTAAACCTAAAATGTTTATAACATACATAGCCATGGCCACACTATATGGAAAAAATGTCAAATGATAACAACAGTCATCTATAACATAGCTTGGATAATAATAACCATAAACATAAAAATAAGAACATGCTGAAAAGGATAGATGGAGGATGCTAAGGGGCATCTAGAGGAGGAAGTGGTGGATCATTTTCACCCTGAATGCTAGGGCCACCAATGTCTTTTAATTATTGAAATACAACAACACATAGCTAGTTAGTAACCAATAGCGAAAACCATAACTTAAAACAAAACTAAAACATAAATCAAACCTATGATGACTCTGGCTCCATGACTCCCTGGGATAGATGTGGAAGGCCATCGTCCAAACAATGAAGGATATGGTCCTTTGTCATATTAACTCAATAAATATCCCCAAGATCAATGCTAATTAGGATGCCATTCTCGTCTATTGCAGTCCAAGTAGGTGGCTCCCATGTAATAGTAGCCATAGAGGTCTTACCTACAATAATGGTAATTTGAGGGGTAGGGGATTTTTCCACCATGAGATTACGCTCAAAGAGCTAATAGGGACTCTCATCTTAGATCCCCTGAATGAACAACTCTCTCTTACATCATTCAACTAAATCCTCTTTGAGCCACTTTAAGTAGGCTTCACGATCAACCTTATACTACTGCTTGTGATCCTTTTGTTTCCTACTCCACTCTAAGACTCAAGCATAGTAATCCTTCCAATCCTCAACCTTTTGGAAGATGAGGCCCATCTACATTTGCTATTCTGTCATCTTATGTGAATGCACTACTTTGTCTTGAATGACATGCCAGTAGTGGGCCCACATGATCTCTTTGATCCATAATTCCCTTGAGTTAGCCACTTGGGCTTCCACAAAGGCCTTGTGGTCCTAGAGTTCTCTTATCATCTCCTCTTGTTGTTGAGTTTTCTCCCTTAAGGCCACACCTTTTTTCCATAGGGATTCGTTGGACCTCTCTAACTCCCATGAATTTTTTGCACATGACATAGCTAGATCAGTAGCAGTCTTGTACAACTTCAAGGGTATGCTAGAGACATCAAAGGGAAGTGCTGCAATTGAAAACCTTAATTTCTAGAAAAAAAACCAAGGATCCTTGGTGCAAGTAGTTTCCCAAACCTAAATCCCTAGGGCCCTCATGATAAAAATGGGATTTGAGGTGCCCTAGATTGTCTGGCAGATCAACTAGGGACTTATGAGATGAAAAATGTGAAAATATAAATAGATCCAAATGATGCACAAATAATAAATTTATTTTTGAATACAAAAAACAAAACTTAAAACCTTATTGAGAAAAGAATAAAGAATAAGTTAGAGAAATGTGTACAAATGGTGCTCAGATGAGCAAAAAAAAAGGGGAGTTCACTTGTTCAAGATTTCAAAGCCCATTGATGCCAAGGTGATCTACTCCATGATTTCGGTGCTAAGCTACTCTTGGTGTTATTGAAGCTTCCTTCACTATTGCAACATTTTATCTATCAATTGGGTTGTTGTAGGGGGGTTGGACAGGTGGAATATTTGGGTGCCAAGTTGCTCCACTCTAGGTTTGGAATCCCAGAAGTGTAGTAATAACACAAAAAATCCACCAAATTTGAAAGCCTCATTGCTTCCACATTGAGGCTCAATCAAATGAAAGTATGGAAAATTTCAAGATCTCTTGAGTGCCTAAAAATGCTCCAAGTATGGAATTGTGTATATGCAAACTACTTGAAAATTACTTGAACTTGCTTGAAATTGCTAGAAAAATAATGTTTAACTTGTTAAAAAATTTTGGAACCTCCAAATGATGTTTGAGGATGGCTTTTATAGGGTCTTTGGGCTATGATTGGGGTTGCAAATTGGCTATAAAATGGTTGCTAATTTGTTGCAAATTTAGGTGAGATGGGTGCCTGAATTTCGGAGGTTACTGTACATAGTAAGTGCATCCTCCCATGGCCATTTTGTTTACTATAAATAGTAACCAGGATGCACCTTTCATGCTGGAAATNCCAAGCTAGGAGGAACCTTCACATTGGGGGGAAACTTCCCAAGCTAACAGGGGAAAGTTTTCAAGTTGTGCATTTGGTCTTCACATTGAAGCGGGGGAAGGAGGGAAAGTTTCCAAACCTCCCACCCTTTCATGTTGGGGGTAGGTGAGATCTACCCCCTATAGGTGTTTCTAGTGTAGAAAGATGCATAACCCCCCCTGTAAAACCTAGAAAATTTCATTTTTTAACATTCCAAAAGGCATTTTTGACCATCCCAAGCCCAAATATAGACACTAGGTGACTTTTTTTCACTTGGGGAATGAGGCTTTAACCACTTATGAGGCATTTGTCAACCCCAAAAGTATAAAGTATGTGAAATTATCCATTGTGGATTACAATTTTCACATTTACAATGAAATTTTTCTTTAGGTTTCATGGGGTGAAAGCTACATGATGAAGATTGGTTATAACATGCAAAATTTTGTGGTGTTTCAATGGCCCCTCTTTGTTGGTTCTTAGAGGATTGACCCATGAGGCATTGACAAAGAATACAAGATGCCATTGCATATTGTAATGCTACAATGCATATAGGCCACATGAGAATTAGGCTATCCAAGTTACCAATGTTGCTAGTTTAAGGTTGTGGTAGGCCATGGTACTAATTTAACACCTTAGCAAGCCATGTTGACACTTTAAGGTCATAGTGGACCATTGAAAGTAGGGTTGCTTCTAAATGATTGTTGGCTACATGTAGTATGGCTTTAGATAGGAATGCTTAACTAAAATTTCTAGCTCATTCCCATCCATGTTAGCTATTTCGAATGCTCCATTTCCATAGGATTTAGTGATAAGAAATGGAATTTTCCAGTTGGCTAAGAATTTTTTTGCATGATCATGGAAGGACTTGAGGACTAGGTTTTCCTTCTTGATCTTGCATATGACCAATTTATGGTGATGTCGTTGCTTTTGCCTCTCTTGATAGTGCTTGATGTGAGTGAGTCCTTATGCCACTCCTCTAGCAAATCTAGTGCTATTGTCCACAACTCCTTGCTCTAGTTGTCATTGATGAACTTGGTCAAGGCTATTAAGAGTGATGGTACCTGCAATTCAAGAGGTAAAATAGCTTTAGAACCATAAATAAGGCTATAAGGGGTCATCTCACTTGCTATGCAATAGGTTGTTTTGTATGCCCATAGTGCATGGACAAGCTGCTCATGCCACTTTCACTTATTGTTGTTGAGCATCTTCTTGAGCAAGTTGATGATAACCTTGTTGCTTCCTTCTGCTTGTCCATTGGCTTGAGGGTAGTAATGTGATGAGAAAGAATG